>JAABKK020046753.1:0-40372 GCA_011634745.2 Catotricha subobsoleta | reverse complement strand
TGGCTTTTTTTTTAACCACATGGTATTTTTTTTTAACCTCATGGCTTTTTTTTTTTTTAACCACATGGTCTTTTTTTTTGATCCACCCTATTATATATATGTAGTATATATAAAGTCTATAGAATAGTTTAATGAGACTATATTTTTTATACCTATAAGAGAAATCGATTTTCATCGAGTTTTAAACGCTTGTTTGAAAAAACAGTTTTGAAAACAATTTAAGGGTTAATAATTCGTTACAAATTTATAATTTGTTTCTCAAACGGATGTTGATTCAGAATATTGGTGTATATAAAATTTCTTAACATATATAATTTCAATAACATTTAAAATGGATTTTTTTAAAAGCTGTATTGTATACTATATATTAACCGGGTATTCTATTTTTATATATTGCCGAATTATTACCCAGTTGTCACCGTATACCATTGCAAATGTTGATTACCGAATTAATACAGAATATTTTACATAATGGTTTGTTTTTTTTCTTTTTTCATTGACCCTTAAATATACGACTTTTTGGGTGCATTTTAGTTAAAACCTAATTGCCATTTTAGAACGGCTAAAAGTAAATCAAATGGGAGTTAACTGAACTGAACAAATTTAAATTAAATTAAACGACTCCAAAGCTCAATATTTTTCAAAAATGAAACAAAATACATATAAAATTCTATGGTATAATAAATACACTTACTTGACGGATCTCTTAATGTTGAGTTAAGTGTTAGCTCTTTGCATTCAGCATTACCTTTAACACATGCCGATACACATTTAGTTGGAGCTCTTACATTTGCCTGAACACTAAGCCCTGAAAGTACAATAATTCAAATTATAAATATATTTATTTTTAAAAGTAGGCAAATACTGGCTGGACTTATCAAAAATATTAAATAAAGATATACAAACACCACTAACTAACTTAGTCTATTTTCATTAGCACTTGCTTCTTATTTTATTATTTAGTATGATACTAAATCAAGAAAAAATCAAGAAAAACAAGCTTCAATGTAGACGACATCATTTTTGTTAAGAAAAAATAATAATAACAAAAACAAAAACCATCACAAAAACAAAAAAGTGCAAAAACAAAAAAAAATATGCAAAAGTACTTGATTTTTTCAAGAATTTTCAAATTTCTCAAAAAATTGAGCAAAAGTAATCGGAAATATTTATTATCCTCAATTTAATATACTTATGCATTACTTTCAAATGGTGTCAAAACATCGAAAAAATTGAATTTAAAATATTGCGTTGAAACAACATCATAACATCATAACATTCATACGCTCCAAACAAAACATACCTACCATTACTTAAAACACATAAAGCAATTGAACATAATGTGAGCTTCCACATTATAAAAAGCAATCAAATCAAGTTTGCAGTCACTTTATAATTCAATAATTTGCTTATACTTTCTTGTATTTGAGGTTCATATAAAATAATATTAAAAATTGTCACGTAAGCTTGAACCAACAAATAAACTAAAGTAAATTTTTAAAACTGGGGATCGAAAACTCCTCTCCAGTTAATTTAACCTTGGACTGGTGTTTATAAATGTTGGTAGAGTTGAAATTTTATGATGTTAAGAGCAAATTCCAATGTATGGGCATATTAAAGAATTTTAAAATATAGGAATTATGGTGAAATTAACTTCCATTTTTACACTTAAAAAAAAAAAAAATTGAAATGTAAGTGACCGTTACGGATTTTGCTTACATCAGATATGATCGTGTATTGATCAAAATTATAAAATTATTAGCTAATTTCTAAACTTAAAAAAATTAATAAGCATAAGAAATCTGCAATATAGTTATTTTAAATTTAAAAACAAGTATCTAATGCTAGCGACAGGCGAGCAAGATATTCTAGATTAACGAAAGTGGATTAAGCTAAATTCCAGAACAGTTCTTGTTTTTGCTCGTCAAATAAAGTGTATTTGATATCAATGAACACAAATTTAACTTATTTGACGAAAAAAAATTAAAATTGTTCAAGAAATTAGCATAAACCACTTTCGTTAATCTAGAAAATCTCGTTCGTCTGTCGCTAGCATAATAGAGTAAGGTAAGGCATAGCATTTTTAGAAAACAAGAGCGGAGAGTAAAGAGCAAGAAGGTTCTTTAAATAGGTTCTCAGAATCAGTTTGCTAATTAACGGGATCATTTACTTGTAATAAGTTCGTACATTGCCCGCAACAGGAATTTCCAAATATATATAATATATATATATTTATATATATTACGGTTTGTATGAACAAGTTATCCTCTAAATATACACATCTTTATAGACACACAACTTATGATTATCGCCTTTTTTTTTCTTTATTTTGCTTCATTTTGTTATTTAATAAAGCAAAATTTTGGTGTTGTCTGAATTAAACAAAAAATCAATACATTTTAACACGTATTTAAATGCTCGTTAAATTATTCAATATGTTTAGTAAATAATTCCATTGCTCGGTAAATCAAGGACTACGGAGTGTACTTGGAAATTTTAGTAAAGGGAGATCTATGTACATTTATTAAAGATAGGAATATAATGTAGAGATGGACAGTTATCTCCAATGAGGCCCTAGCGAGGGAAGCAAGTTAATTAAGAATTTTTTATTTGTTATTGAGCATTTAGACTATTTTTATTTTTTACCGAACATTGGGATTGAATTTACGGAAAAACAGATTTTTCTTACTTGTATAGAGTAAATACTTCTCTTATATTTTAAGGTCCCAGGGATATTTAAATATACCAAATATCTACTTACTTTAACAAGAATTAACATTTTTTCTTTTAGCATAATCTTAAATCTATTCAGATCCTCAACAATAGCTGCATTTCGATTTTAAAATAGTGCATATATCATTGATATCAAGATGAAACGAAGCATTCTTCCATAACATTTGTAGTTGATTTTAATTCCAGTTAAACTCAACACGTATACCGGTTTGCTTAGACATTTTTACTTATATTCAGTATCAGTTTTGTTTTCAAAGCGTTTCCATTTACCTGAAAATAGTTTGTTTAGTTATTTTATAACTGGAGTTAAGTTATAGTATGCAGAATTTCAATAGCGCAATTTTTATAGTAGTTTCTGTTATTATTTTTGGTGATATATGTTACAGTGGAACGGTCACATATTTTACTGACAGAAACTTTGAAGGCGAACAAAACAGTCTTGATATGGAATCGGGAACATGCTACAATATGGAATATTTTAATAAAAAAATAAGTTCAATGAACACAAATAGTCAATGTGTGTTCCTATATACTGGACAATGTTGTAGTGGTGAGATTGCTAGAATTCAAATTGGCAATGTTTACGATGGAATTTCACAGTGTGTCGCGCACAATAATTTAGACCACGCTTGCCAAAGGGAAGATAAAATTAGCTCAATGCAGCTATGTTCTTGAGAACTTTATAATTAAAATAAGAATATTTTTTAAATGGAATTAAATATATAACTTTTTTTTTTAAATAAATGAATTTTAATTTGTATTTCATATTACATATAAATAAATATAGTACGATTTTAAATTGAAGAGACTCTCTCTTTTGCACACTTGTGCTTAAATTCATATTTCTTGTCTAGCTTACACGTAACATCTATTAGTTATTAAATATGAATTCTGCGCATCGGTGGCAACTCTATTTTAAGCCTCACCGATTATTTATATATGTATATTTTGTTTATATTTTTCTTTCTGTTGTGTTTAAGGTAACTTTTCTGTAATAATTTGAATCACTTTATTTTAAATAAAATGTAGGTTCTTAGATAAAAAGACGTATTTCCAGGATTTATATCGTCTTCTTTCTTTTAATATGTCAATTATATAACAAACAAAACAAATATTTATTTAAACGTTTTAATTAGTTCATTATTTTCACATAACTAGATTTAGGTACTTATCTCCTAAATTTAGTTAAACCCGAAATATTTTTTTTATAACCCTTCAGTTGGTTTATCCAATCTTTTTTTTATTAAAATCCCAATTATCGAGATGATCAACTTTAAAGAAAAAAATTAAAACAATTGTGATTGCTCATTTCTTAAATAAAAAAAACTAAATCTGAATTAATCAAACATGTAAATATTGGGTAAACCGAGTAAACAAAAACCATAACCAGTTTTGTTTAAATAATTATTAAAGGTCACGCTAAACACATAATTAAAGTTTTAACTACATGTACTTGCATATACTAATAATAAACATAATCAGCTGAAAACGAAATTTAAATATTGATACAACAAATCGTAAACACTTTTCGCTGGGAGTTCTATTATTTGAGCACCACATAATATTAATATTATTATACATATAATTCAATGAGAAATATCTACAGATGTTTGGGACCATTACCATAATATACAAAATAATGATCAGTTTTATTAAGGTAGCTTCACCGAATCGAAATCATCCAGATTATTCAAATTGGTCTTCAAAATGAAAGCTAATGACCACCACAAAAACTATCATATGATTTCCAGTTCATTAATGAATAGACGCCATCAATGCTTGTCCAGATGATGTTTTGATGAAATTAAAGTTATCTTTTGAACATTTTAGATAAAATACCATATTTCTCTATCTAAGATGAAGATCATATATGGTCAACTCAAATCATCTCTAGATGAGATGATAGATGATCATATTGATCTTCGATAAAAATGAAAATTTAAAGACGATCTATCATCTCCACCTTAGATGGAGAAATATGGTATTTTATCTAAAATGTTCAAAAAATAACTTTTATTTCATATAAAATTTTAGATAATCTATCATCTAAAATTTAAGATTTTTAGTCATTATTTTTTCAGCTCATCTTAGATGAAAAAAAAAATCATTAGATAGCGCTATAGAAAAACCATACAATTTTATGAAAATATTCCACATCTTATAAAAATCTTTCACACTTGGTGAGTTTTGGTAAGAAAATCGGCTTTTATCGACCAAAAACTTCAAAAAGATCGGAACCAAAACGTATATATTTTCAAATGTTATTGTCCTATAAGTATCAACAAAACTCATATCATAATATATTGACGAAACGATTTCATTCTTACAACATCGGATCAGCATCCAATTCACTGATTTATTATTTCTGTATAATAGTATTGACATTTCTTAAGTATTAGTTATCAATCAGTAATAGTACAATTTCGTGAATGTATATAACTAATAATTAATTAAACAATAAAGTATTTGTGCTACATATGTAATGTACGAGTACATACGCAAAACAAAAAATATAAGAAAATGTCAATATTTTTAAATTTTTAAATTACAAAAAAAAAATAATATGATTTAATGCTAAAAAAATTAATTCATGATTATTTAGCTAATCGAAAAAACAAGTTATTCGTATTTGAATTATCTTTTATTTCTATATTTTTTTTTTTAATTCCTTGGGTTTTTTGGTGTTACATTTTATAATATTAATTTTTGTGGGAAAATCCAATATCATGAAATAACGGTTCAGAATTGCAATAGTAAATTAATTTAAGACCACAATTGGCAAATACGTATACATACATACATATATAGTCAGTTAAAATATTAAAATATACATTTTTATTACCAGTTTTATAGATTTCTGATAAACTGAAAATATTATTAGTTTTTTATGCATTTAAAAGAAAAACAATTTGATTATAAACTCAAAACTTAGCATACCAATATATTTTTATTTATATAAACTATAAAATATGTACTTAAACTTATCTAAGAAGAAATATTTACGATTTGTAAATAAAAAAAAAAAAAATGATTAAGATTGTTGTGCTTAAAAATCAAAATCAAATAGAAAAACGATAAAAAAATGCATGCATTGACATCTCTTCATTCACATATATTACAATAATAGCAGCTTTAAATGCTTGCGTTTTGTAGATTCGGATAATGTCTTCAGTAGTGGGCAGGTCCCTTATATGATTTCTAAAATTTTACAATTTTAAATTTTAATAGCTATATATGTTTGACGTTTGTGTAAGCTTTGAACAGAAATTACCTGAGAACGATTATTCTATAATTTGGCTCTTTCCATTCTGATTTTCGAAAGTCTATACTCGACAAATACAAATCAAATGAAAACTTTAATTCATGGGCGGAAGATGATGGAGCTTTGTCGTTTATTTCATCACATGGATTTAGCTTAATAACATCTATTTTTTTAAAAATATTTTTAAATGACTGTATTTCGTCGCCAACAAAGAAATCATTTAAAAATCGACTGCCTTGGTATTCAGTTGTTTGATGTTGTGGTTCATGTGATTTTTTTTTTGCCAGTACTGGTGGCGATAAAGTCAAGTTTGACTTTCGTTTCTTTCTCACAATATTAAATAGATTATTACAGTTCGACGTAGATGCGGCTGCATCACAATTTGTGATTAATTCTTCAGCACTTGTCGGGTATTTTATTTGGCTTGCAATGTTGTCCATTGAATCTTTGATTTTTTTGTAAAGCTCATCATCAATATTACCATCAATGAATATATTTTTTTTCTGACCTAATAATTCGTATAAGTATTTCCAAACACACATTGCTTCAGCCGAATTGTTTATGTTGTTTTTATTGATTTTGAAGCTATAGTTAACTGTTCGTTCAACATTATCTTCGGATCTGTATTTTTGAATATTATAACCGGAACGCATTATTTGTGCATACACTAAATATTCTTCTTTTGATAATTTATTTGTTATTTTCAATTCTGTGTCACTTCCAAGAAATATGCAATAAGCCTTTTCCAAAGATACTATGAGAGAATTATGATAAACCTCCAATCTATTCTATAAGATTGTCGTCAATATTAAAAAAAAAAGATGAAAATAAAACTTTGTTAACACAATAAAACTAATTATAGTTGGTAAAAGATGACTTACCTACCATTTCAATAAGATAAAGTGCTTCGTGCGGTTCTAAATAATTTGAAACTCCAAATAACTGCCATTTACCAGTTCTCTTAGTAATATGTACTTTTCCATCTTCACATAAATTTGCAGTAGACCTAGAAACAGCATTGGAAATTCTCTCAGTAGTAATAAGTCTTCTTAAGTCATCTGAACAAAGAAATTAATTTGAATTATTGGTAAGTATATAACTTAATATTGTGATAATAAATTATTTACTTTGATATGACTTAATGGTTAAAGTTTCTTCTGTTGAGTTTTCTGGAAACTTTTTTTTTAGGCCATGATTTAAAATATTTGGTTCTATTTCGTTCGCACCAAAAGTTTGTTCAATCAATTCGTTTCCGCTATAAATCAATTAATGATTATTAATAAAATCATAATATTTAATAAGAATAAACTCATTGAATTAAGAATAAACTAATATTTGATACAAACTTTAAAAACTTATTTGATTCCATTATGATATCTGCATTTTCAAGTTTTGTGCCGGTTAAATAATTATTTTTAATAACTTTTCGTTTTTATCATAATAAGTTTGTAGGTTAGTTTTGACTTTTATTTGTTGATCCCGATAATAACGAGAAAAGTACGTTCCGTATGCTTGAAATATTTTTATGTATGACTTCGAAAATTGTTGAGCTAATAAAGAATCGACATTTTATAGTTAATTTATTTCACTTTCATTTCATTTAATTAATTATAACACATTAATGTAAAATAACAATCTTAAGATTCGCATAATTTTTATGAAATTTCTTGAAAGCTATTGTATTTGTTTAAATGAATGTACTGACCCATAGACCCATAGTTTATGATTTAAAATGGCGGCTACTGCGTATCATTTTCTATATAGCTTTTTCTGCAATTTTTCGCCTACTTTTTTTTTTTGGTATGAATTTGACGTTGCTTTCATGGTTTTCGTGAAGTGTTAAATTGTAAATTTCCATAACTTTATCAAATGTTCTCTTATAAATTTTAATCAAATATCAAAAATCTAATTGCAACAAAACCTCAATTGGTACTCTACCTTTAATTTCATAAAATTCAATCGTTTCTGCGTGCACAAATAAGCGAGAAATCTTGGTGAGCGGTACCATGTTTTCCTGTTTTTTAAATTCATAGAAGTCATAAATTCATGAACGCCCTTAAATCTGTTCGCTCAATCGAGTGAGTTACCGAACGCGCCGTTTGTTTAAATGCGTTTCACTGACATTGACAGTAGATTTCTAAACTTTACGCGGTGTAGTGCGGTAAAGATAACCAAACTAAATAAAAAATAAACTAAATAAAAAATAAACATAATAAAGCTGAATTTTATTTTTATAATTCTGTAATTATAAATGATGGTTGCTGAAAACAGAAAATTGTTTTACAACACAACATTATCCCAAACGCTTTCCACGTCTGGTGAATATTTGTTCACGGGAAATAATTTTGGAGAAATATTTGTTTTCAGGTTTGTGAGATTATTTATATTATAAATCTATGTACTTACTTTTGTTTATTTATACAACAATTTACTTTTACTTATCAAAATAACTTACATTTATTACTTACTTACAGTGTATCGCAAATATGTGCGAGTCCAGAGGAAGAAGTTGAAACTGAAAACAAAGCAACAACATCAAAAAACTCTCTAACTAAACCTGTACAAATATTTAAAGCATCTGATGCTCAAATATTTAGTTTGTCATTTTTCAATGATTTTCTGATTGTTGGAACCAATAGTATTATAACTGGGTATACATGGCTTAAAAATCGTATTACTAAGCAGGCGTGGGAGGTACGTGTATCGGCAGCAAATAAAGACTTTGCAGAACAACAAACTGACATAAATAGTATGTGGTTAAATTCTAAAGATGCACATTTATATGCTGGTTGTGGTGACAATAATATTTACGAAATTAGCTTAGAAGATGGAAAAGTAATCAGAAATTTTACTGGTCACAAAGATTACATACATTCCGTACATGGTGGTGCAGAAAATCGTATATTTTCAGCTTCAGAAGATGGATCTGTGAAATTTTGGGATTCTCGACAAAAACGATCCACCGATCAATTGGAACCATATAAAAATGAAAATTTGGCGCGCACACAATTTGGAAAATGGCAGGGAACTGTATCCGTAACGGACGATTGGCTTGTATGTGGTGGTGGTCCAAAAGCTAGCTTATGGCATTTGAGATCATTGGAATGTACAACAATATTTCCTTTTGTTAAAACTGTTCATGTATCTGGATTTTTGGAGGATATGGTTTATATAGCCGGTGATTATAATCATTTATGTCAATTTAATTTAAAAGGTGATATTACTGCAGAACTTTCCGTTTCTGCATCATCTGTATACTCGGTCGTTTGTCAAATAGAGCCAACAAAAATTATGTCTATCGGTGGTGCGAGTAATAATTTAGATATATGCACTGATTTTAATTACAAAGATATTGTACTAAGTTTATATGAAACGCAAAAAAAAAAATAAAAAAAAATCTTAGCTTTTTTTTCGTCTAAATTATAATTTAATTTCAATAATTTAACATTTTTTATAGAATGAATATACATACTTAAGTAGAAAATAAAATTATTGAAGAAAATATAGCCCTACAATTTTCATTATCCATTATTCATTATTAATATTTCGTAGCGGTAAGTATATAAATATATGTACTTAGATTTCGAAAATTACAAAATATCGAAAAAAAGAACAGCAATTTTAATACAAATTTATGCTCTTGGGAGAAGAGTTAGTAACGTCTTTACTTTTAACGCAGTAAATCACTGCTTTGATGAAACCAAATTAATCATTTAATTATTTTTTTTGACCAGTGAACTACGGTTAAATATGCTCAATTATGTAACACAGAATTTACGAGAATAAAAACAATTTATGTATTATATATTTTATTCTTTTAATTTTGCTAGAGCACCTGGGTCAGTTCAGAACAATTAGAGCACCTGTACAATTTAGACAATAGAAATCTAATCTAATTGGCGTATTCTTATCTGAAATAGCAAAGCGTACCTTTTCAATTTGAATACCACAGAAATGATACAACAAAATAAAATTCGTTATATATTTATATTTTTTTTTTTAATAACATTACATTTTATTAACGAATAATTTTAAAATAGCTACAAATAAAATAAAATTTAAATCTTATCTTTATTATTTATATAATATTACTTAAAAACAAATGGTTGAATACAAATTACATTTATACAAAATACATAAAAACATACAGATTAAATTATTTCATAAAATTTTCTTTCAAATTTTAAATTTTTCAATTTTTTTTTTCTACTTGCTCATACTTTAAAGAGGACGTAAGACATAAGTACTACTATAATTAATTATTATAACAAATTAATTCTCATATTTTATTTTATATTAGTAAATATAAATGATTTAGATTTATTATAGTTCAGAATATAAATAAAATGTGTAAAATATATATTAGAATAAAATAAACATTAAAATTATTATGTTTATATTATTATTATTTTTAATATTATTATTAATATATATATATATATATATTTTTTTTTTTTTGTTTGAAGGATAATTTTTTTAAGCAATACATCAACTTAAAATTTAATATTAAATTTAAAATAAATGACATTTTCTCGTATGGAAAATTCTCTAAAACATTTAAAATTGCCAATCAATAAATACTCAAAGCCGTATAATTAGACCGAAATCCTCTTGAGATCAAATTCTTTTTCTTACGATAACAATAACAATCGAAAAGGAAATTTTCGTAATAAGGTTCTCGCTTAGAATTTCCATTATGAAATATTTCAATCGGTGTGATTTTATTGTTACGGGATTTCTAAATAATTATGGATATAAACTTGTTAAAATTAACCGGCATAAATAATTATAAAAAGGCACACATTAACATTTTCAATCTTTAGCATTAACTTAAGAAATTAAAAAAAAAAAATTGACTTAAAGTCATCATTAATTTTTTTTGACTCTAACTCATCATTAATTTCACGATAGAAAGCTGGTTAGATAATTAATTTTATTTACTTTTTAATATCACGAAGAATATTCTTATATATTATTAATATAAAAATGTTCTTAAAAAGACACACATAAATTGTTAAATAGCAAAATTCGTAAGGAATTTTCATTTTTTCAATTTTTTTTTTTTTTTTTATAAGCATAATTAATTAAATTTAATTAAGTTGTAAAATGCAGAAGATACAATTATTTAAAAAATATAATTTCATCATTAGCATTATTATTATTATATCAAATTTCATAAAATTTGGTAATAGTGTAAATTTTAAAAATTCACTTTTTGTTTTGTTTTTTGTTGTGATTTTTTCTTCTTTTCAATGAATTTTGACTAAACGAAATTAAATTTAAAAGAAAAAAAAAACTTTGTTCAAATAGATTGGACGGTTTTTGTTTTGTTTGAAGTTAATTTAAAATAAATGAGCCAGGATACACAAAGAAATTGGGTGTCATTTCTTCATTAAATTTTTCACTTTTTTTACATACTTATTAAAGAATGTACGTTTCTTGTCACTGCTTTGTGAATTTAATGAATCCTGTTGGCTATATGTTGTTGAATTCGATTTTGTGTCATCTTGGCTCATTATACTTTGGTCACAATCTAATGGTGGCATTGGTATTGTATTTATTATATCTTCTGGATTTCGTTTATTTAATGATGATGTCGATCCAATGCTATCGGTGTCGTTGCGATTCAAACCCTTTTCATTATTGTTATTCTTAACATCATCACATTGGTGTTCTATTGTAGGCGAAGAATTTTTACATATAGTTTCCATACTTTTTGATCTATCATCATAATTTTCTTCTTGAATTTCATCCTTTTCATCTAATAAATCTTCCATGCTTTTAGATCTTGGTTGTTGTTCTTGATTGACTGTACTTTCTATTTCACTTAAATTTATTGTTGTATTTGGGCTTTCGTCCGAGGCCCCCTCTGTGACATTATGTTTATCAACTTTACTATTTTCTGGTTCATTAATATCCAAAAGTCCATCTAAACTCTGACTACGAGTGCCGATATTGGGTGGAAGTGGTGGACGATGAGATAAAGCAGTTGCTGAACTACGTCGTGGACCATGTTCTTTTGTATTTTCATCTCCAACTGCTGATATACCACGATTATTATTACCGTTATATTTTTTATTTTGTGCAGCTTGTATTCTTCCCCCAATTGGTGAGCCTATCCATTGTCTTCCTGGACTTGATGATTTTGAGAATTTATTATTTGGATGATTTGCATTTTTATTAATAGTTTTAGTTGCTGTCGAACCAGAGGGGCCATCTAGTCAATCTGAAATTCTTCCGCCGGTTCCAATACTTCCATTATCCTTGTCTGAATCATTGCTGTGCATCCTTTGGTACATTAGTGGATTCTGGCGAACAGAAGTTGAAGCCGTGCTAGGCGTACTTGGTGTTGCATCTCCTCGTAATCCCGCACGATAGCCAGTTGATATACCTGTTTCACGTTCACCACGCATGAACCTATTTTAAAAAAAGGACAGATATTATATAAATATATTTATATATTTTTATATTGGCAATATTTTTTTTAGTTGTTTTGCGACATATTATTACCTTTCAAGTTTATCCACACAGGCATCTTGATAATCATGAATCCATCTAACACCATTAAAATGACAAACAGTTCTCATATCCTCAGGTAATTCTTCCGCTTCTGGCCAAGAGAAGTTATCGATGATGGGTATAATATTGCAATTTGATGTTAGTGCTGCCACAATTTCCTGCAAAGCAAACGTAATTTAATATACAATTAATAAAAATGAAAACATGAAAAAAAGTTTTTGAAAACTTACTCTATGTACCCAATCTTTTCCTTCAAGGTCTTCTATGCAACGATCTAGTGCACGTGGTGTCAATACAAGGATAAAATGTTTTGCTTGTCGAATACTATTTAATAGATTGTTATCAAATTTTCCAGCCTCTAATCTTTCAACATCAATAAATACTGTGAAGCCTCGTAGCTGTAAGTGAACTTTTAACAGACTAGCCAATTGTGAACCGTTGCTTCTTCTATAACTGACAAAAACATCCAATGTTTTATCCATATTTTCCTCGGTTGATAGGGCTAATGATGTTTCCATACATTTTATTGCATTCAATATTCGAAAACGATGAATCGAATTGGATATTCCACATTCTAATACAAGCTGTTCATCAGTTAAATTTTTTAGCGATTCTCTGTCAACGCCAGCATTTAACATTGAATAAGTATAAATACTGAACTCTGGTCCGATCATTTGTAGAAAATTACTTATATTGGCAACATCTTTCGAACTATAATCAGCCATTTTCTTAAGATTTTCTAATTCTCGTTTAAAACGCCTTCTACGAATACCATTAATAATACCAATATCTTCACGTAAATTTGCTTCATTTAACTGCAGTAAAAGATCACCATCAACGCGTGAATCAAAGAAGTTTTTTTCATATTCAGCAAATCCAATTTGCTTAACCCACTCTTTGACATCTTCAACTGACCATAATGGAACTTGTTGTGATAATTTATGTGGTACTTCTTCGCCAATTAATCGTAAAGCTTGAGCAGCAAATTTAGATGCAATAGCATTTGGACAACTAGCAACAACTTTTAATGGTTCAATAGCACCAATTTCTCTAAATATTTCGGTGTTTCCTTGTTCTTTTTTAATGCCTGCTTCCATACAAAAATGAAATGTGGCTAAATTACGAGCTTCTTCACGGTTTGAACTTAACACTGGTACCAGCCGTTGTAACCAATGTTTACTTTGACCATGTGCATGTGCTAAATTTGACTTTGCAAATTCTGATGGATTATGTGATGTTACGAATGGCTCAACAAGATCCAATGTTCCCGATTTTAGTACTTCAGCTTCAATTTCCTTATTTGCGACTAAAACTGCTATCGCTAAACAGGCATAATATTTAATGTTGTCGTCATGATGAAAAGCAAGTGGAAATAGCCACATTGGAACTTTTCTATTAATCATAGCCTCTTGATTTTCAGCGCCACCATAAAGAGATAGATTAGCTAATGCCATCGCACAATGCCTTAACGTTTCAACATCATTTTTACGGCATTCAAATAGTACAGCATCAAGACCACCTAATCTTATAACGTCGGAGCATGTTCCTTCACTATGCTTAAATAAATGTTCTAATATTCCTGTTCCAACTCTAGCATGATCAGTTTTTGTATTCTTTGTGCAAACACACGCAACATTAACCACCTTTTCCAAACCATTGTCAACAACATGCGATCGATTTTCCGTTGTCAAACATTGTTCTAAAAGACGCGCTGACGAAAATTGTAATTCATGATCTCGATCAACACAGTTTTTCATTAATAAATCTAATCCACCACTACTTCTTAATGTGTTGCATAAACTGTAACCGAGCTCATGACCATATGTCGGGACAGCCCAGGCTTTTTGTATAATTGTATTTATTGAATCTAAAACGTTTGGTACTTTTTTAATTTGATCGGTTCGCTGTAATAATTTAACGTTCGAATCTAAATAATGTGAATATTTATTGATAGCTGTTTCAACATCTTTGGGATTACTATTCGAACACAGCTTTTCCAAATCTTCTAAATTGTGCAACATATTTTCATCTAACATAATATGCCCATTGGTTGCTTTACTTAATTGGGATGAGGATATCATGCTGGTACCGGTACTGCAAATACCTTTTTTGGTTATTGTATAGTTCGATTGGGAAGCGGACGAAACATGCTTTTCTTGATTGAATATACCCGTTGAAGTAACAGTTTGTCGCTGCTGGGCTTGCGTCATGGCTTTTTTTTCTGCACTAAATGTATCACTATGTATTTTCATTGTTGCTGCGGCACGATTATTTGATTCTTGCTGTTGAACATCACCTGATTTAAAGGATCGGGCTTCCTAAAAAAGATTAATATATTTATTTTTTTAGATATACTGATTCTCCCTAGTTTTAATTATATGAATAATAAATAATTAAATTATAACTAATTTTTTTTAGTGACACAAATAATTTAAAAAATGTCGATGGAAGTTTGCTTTGTTTTTCTTCTACTTCTTTTTCTTCTTAAATAAACAAACGATCCATAAATATTTATAGTTTCAAATTGAAATATTTCCTAATGCCGATATACACATATTCAAACAGTGATAAAACATAAAAACCTCACATAAAACAATATACCTATGTACCAAATAAAAAATAAGAAAACAACAATCTGCATATTCTGGTATGTGTAAAAATAGAAAATAACATTACAGTCTTGAGCATCACATTAACACAATCATATAAATTAGTTTTCATCATTATATCACTCGCTTCGTTTACGTAATGAGAATCTTGTAAATTATTTATCCTCATATTTACATTATTAATTTGTGCTAAATATTTAATTGAAAATATAAATTAATTTATATTCTATTCAATTTAATAGCTTATAGAAAATTCATAATAAAATACATAAGTACCCTTTGTCTTGATTTGATGCTTTTTTGTTTTCAACTACTGATATACTAAACATTTACTAAATTAACGGACCAGTTTTAAAGTCAGCTCATAAGCGATTAAAAGATTCCTTTAATATTAATCTTGGCATTTAGGTCATGAACAAGGATGTAAATAAAAAATTCTTTCCAAATTCTTAAATTACTAATTTTCAAAATGCTTGATTCATTACCGCGACTTTTTGAATTTATTTCATATCATATAAACCAAAAATAAATATAACTCGCACAATATTATATACATAGCATGGCTGTGTTCGTTTCTATATGTATGTAACATCGCACGAGCATTACGGATGAAATGAATAAAAATCAGATCGGTTAAATCATCCGCGTCGTTATTTTCTTAAATTCTTACATCTATTATTAGTTATTATAAGAAATCATTATTAGGCTATGTGCGAATCAAAAAAATAAAATATATATATATTATATATATTAAAAATTAATTCATTATTTGGACAAATACAAATAATACCTCTTGCTGAACTTCAATTGGAATTTCTCGAATTGCTTTATTTATCGGTGGACTAAATGGACTTTGTGAATGAGGTGATAATGGATTTTCAATTGATGTATTAATCCGTAATGGTGGTGGACTTAATGGGTTACAATTATTGGTTGTATTTGTATCCGGTTGAGGACTAAGTGGCATTTCAACTATTGGACTTGGTGATCGTTGCGGTATAAAATCGGATTGACATGATGAACGGAAAATGCCTTTTCGAACGGGCCATTGTGTTTTCTTTGACATTTTATTTTATTTTATTTATATATTTCTCAATTAATCAAGTTAAATTTATAAATTACTTAATTTTGTGTGGCACATTTGAATGAATGGTCGAAATTTATTAAAAAAAAGTCTTAAGTAAAAAATATTGAAGTCACTCTCAGTCTATTTGAATTGCAAATACTTCAATACAATATTTATGATTTATAATAAATGTAATATTCACGTTTCTATTCTTATGTATGATTGATTGATTTTCGTAACTTTAAAATGTGTTAATGTTATTTTATTTTATTTTTATTTTTGGTTTATGTTTCATATTTACACTTATACAAATAATTCTTGGGTCATGCAATACTATTTTATACACAGCACATACAAACAGCGGTTACATTAGATATTAACTAATTATCTATTATCAATAAAAAAAAAAAAAAAAATTATGAACCAATGAATTTATCTAGAAAACTATATAAACTTCTCGAAATGTGATCAGACACGAATAACGTTCAGAAAAATACTGCTTAAGATACAGATAATAAGCGCAAGATTGCTCGCAGTTGAAGTTGAATAAGTAAAATATTATTATAAGAAAGCGAAAAATTACGACTAAAAATAACTTTTATAATCGTCGCCCAAATAAACGAACACACACTTAACCATTCTGTTTAATTTTTTTTTTCTTTAACTAAAAAAATGTGTAAGATAAATTTTCGTCACAGTTCCATATGGTCACAGGTGATCGAAAATATTTTATTTTATTATTTTGTTTTAAATGCGTCATAAAAATTAACGCATTTCATTTAGAATAAATACTTCGAGGTCAGTTTAAAATTTTATTTTGTTTCATTTCACACCCGCAAAATGTTTCAATTTGGTTCAACGTTTCAGATTAGATTTTTCTAAAATGCTTTAAGTTTTCTGGAGACATTTCTGACGATTTCAAAAATATAAATTCATAGAAAAGCAAATAGAGTTAGAAAAAATATTTACCATTTTTAATAGCCCATAAATTGGATGATTTACAGTTCGAAAAGATGATTGACCGCGTTTGACACACAATGAACTTGTTAGTAAAATAGCATTGCTCAAATTCAACATTATTCAAGCACTCACTGTTCTTTGATTCAATACCGGCCAGACCTAGACTAATCAATATTTTTTTTCCACGAAATACGTCTAACTCATTTATGAATATTCAAAAGTATAATCGAAATAATCTTAAGAATGAATTATCACAATTTATAGAAATGATACCACAAATATTTAGAAATTATTTATATTCAATGTGACCTCGTACAGCTGTGTATTATTTTTCTTTTCGTTTTCACTTTTCCATTTCTGAAATAAATGAAAAAAATATGCGCAAACTCAAAGCTTTCCATTTCAATTTCTAAAGAGGCGGAATTGTAGAGATTTGATTATATCCCATGAATAAATGTTTAGCTTTATAAAATAGAGTTATAAAAAAAAAATCAATTGCAAACTAGAGTCACGCGATGTTTATTATATTTAACGGAATTTAAATTTGCTAAAAAACATAAAGCAAAATAGAACTATTACTATTTTTTTTCTTCTAATTACATATATAAATATATATATATATTTGAAATGAGTAAGATGACCTACTTGATATTTAAAGAGAAAAAAAATTACTCTAAACTAATTAAGAATATTTTAAAATTCACACAGCCCTTAATATTTTTCAAAATAGAAGTGAAATTTTGCTCATTGCATTCGTATTGTGATAAAAAAATATTCTAAACTAAAGTTAAATAATGTAAAAAGTGCTACCGGAAGCTGCTTTTTAGTATTAAATACCTTTTTTTTTAAATCTAGGCTATTTTTCCTATTTATTCATCATTCGATCAAGAGCTACAAGCTACGAGAAATATATACATGACGATGTTTTCCACAATTTTTCCTAAATAATTTTATGTTTGCTTATAGATGTGAATCGCTATAAATATTTTTAGAAATATAAATAAGAATATTAAAGTAGAAATAAGTACATAGATTATTTAATTTAATTTCATTGCTACTTAAAATGTTTAGCTTTTAGGTGATTATAAATATTCACGCTTATCTTACAGACCAGACCTACTGTACGTTAATAAATATTTTAATGGCTGTACCATGTGTCCATTTTTATATAAATATTTAAAAGCAAAATATTTTAAGTAACAGGCGAGAAAGAAAAATAAATTATGATGTACTTTTTTCAATGTATTTAAATATTAACTTAAATGGAATCCATTAATTTAAATTTATTTTCAATGATTTAAATTTAAATGCATTATGTACTATAATTTCGTGATATGTATTTCAATTAATTCAGTTCTTTATTTATTTCTCAAACATTTTTTCAAATAAACATAAAATGTGCATGAAAATAATGATTGGATGATTTCAAAAAGTGCATTTCATAAAAAATGTGAGTTACGCGGTATTCCAACTATACTAATGTAATATTTTAATGCGTTTGTCGACAAAAATCTTATTATAAATGAATATATATTATAATATCAAGTATTAACTTCTAAAAAATATACAACAATAATCGATGCATGTAAAACTAAACCCGATTTTAAGTCCTATTACAGCTTTTATAATAAAATAAAAGCTTAAAAATATTTTCGAATAAGTAATTACATGAATAGACGTACTAATAATATATGTTTCCAACCTACCAACATCATTAATTTTACTTATGAGCCATACACAATTTATATTAGAAATTAATTATAGTTCGATATAATAAAATATTACTAACGAACCTTAACGACTGCTGCATTTTGTTCAGCTGTAATACCATCAACTTCGAATTTATTTCGAATCGCTGTTGCTGCTGTTGCTTCCTTATAATCTATATCACCTGTTTGAAGTCTCTTCATTTCAGCTGAATTGCTTGTAGCCTAAATTAAATATATTAATTTATTGGTATTCTGTATATATATATGTATATATAAAAATATTTTAGCACATTATAAGTTATAATTTTTTATACCTGTTCGCTGCTATAACCATCCGTTATGACCTTTGTCTTAGACGCTGATGTCATACGTTTCTCTTCAAACTTAACTGTATCGATAGCATTTAAATGTCCATTAGTTAAACTAAGTTCACCAGGAACGCCACCAGTTAAAGCCGGAGATTGTAAGCTCATTTCTAGTTCATCGTTTGGTGTATCCTCCGGAAATGTGACCAATGGTTCATTTTCAGACACATCAACTATATTTTCTAATGATGATCTTATTCTGCCAATCACAGAAATATTTTAATTAATATATTTAAATAATGAAAGAAAATAATATATAAATTGAAAACAAATACCAACCGTTGTTGCAATTGGCTCATTGCCGATGAATTTGATAGTTTTAAATCACCAAGTGATTGTTGTGTTCGTCCCATTGTCGCCAGATTATTGATTTCTGACATGGAATTTTTAATATCGCTTAAATCACGTTTTAAAGCAAGCGCTTTCATTTCAGATGTTGATAAGGATGAGGACGATGATGAGGATACGTGATGTAAACGTTGTGATGATGATGTTTTTGCTACACGTGATGTAGTTGTACTGGATTTTGTAGATGATGAACTACTATTTAGCACCTAGAAGAAAAAAAAATGTTATTTTCAATTGATATTATTATTTGGTAAATATATTAGAGAACTGCTTTTTAATAATATTTTTCATGAAATTTTAAATCTACCCACAACAAGGGAGAAAATCTTTATTTATTTATACTACAATTTAAGTAGATCTTTAAAACTTTAAAAAAATCTTATTGCCCATCATAATAAATATTGATTAACTGTATTTTAAATGTCTCAAGAGCGTAAAATATTTATTGAAGACAAAACCAAAATAAATTTCATATCTTTAAACTAAATAAAAATTAAAAATCAATGAGTCACTGAACTTATTTTGTTCGCTGACCGGCGAGTATCTTTAGTTTTAGTCATAATTTTAAAAAAAGGTAAGCAAACTTGATGACACAAATTTTAATTATTTTATAAACAACGAAATTTTAACTGGATATTTTTTTATTTACTAACATTTACTTAAATAACTAACCTTTGAATAACGTTTTGATGCTTGAATCGAATTTGCACAATTCCCCGCTTTAAATTTCATTACAATAATATATATATATTTATTTTATTCGTTTCGTATTAGTATTGAAATTATAATTTTCGCGAACTTCTGTATTACATAAACAATTTAGCGATTAGATTATTTTTTTGGTTTTATTGTTTTGAAATAAGATTATTGAACGCATTTGCGTATAAGTAAGTAATAATAAAAAAATAAAATAAAAAAATTTAAGTTCTTTGTCGTTCGTTTAAAAATTTTCGTTCGTTTCGCTATGATCAAATGACCAATGGTTATTCTTATACTAGAATTTGCATTGATGCTGTTGATCTGATGCGCGTAGACAACTAAACAGCGATCTCAAATTTTTTTTTATCTTTTTTCCCGATCATAAAATTTAATCTTTATTTTATAATATGTGATTAAGCAAAAACAAATATGATTCATAAGCCCTGTACTATTTTTATATTTATATTGCGGTGTGTTGTTGGCATTTGTTTGGATAGGTAAATGTAAGTCGTTAATCGCTTGTCTTCGGTGAAATAGAATAGATAAAACTACGACAATATTATTCATATTTATCTACAATATATTTATAATTTCTTTGGTATAGTTCTGTTTAGCTTTTAGGAAAAAAAAAAATTGTAATTTTCTGGTACTGTTTCAAATGTTTATGGTTTTTTTTCACCATTTCATTTATTAATCTTGATAAAAAAAAAATGATTTTAGTAATCTACAAAATTCCTAGTATTTTCATTTCATTTTATCGTTTAACATTCCCGCAAGACGCTGAATCATAACAATTTAAAAGCCTTCTAATTAGAATACACCTGCATTGGCAATTATGCAGATGAATGAACTTGAACGATTATTGAAACATAGCCAATCATCCGGACATATCTAACATATAATCTCAACTAATAGTTATCTAATTTTATAAAAACAATCTATAATTATTTTGAAATGTTTTCGAACGAAATGTTAACAATTCGTGGAATGTCATGTCGAGAATCAAGATATATAGATACAATTAATTACATTAAAAACGAGATAAATAACTTTAAACAA
Source organism: Catotricha subobsoleta (assembly GCA_011634745.2). Taxonomy (NCBI): domain Eukaryota; kingdom Metazoa; phylum Arthropoda; class Insecta; order Diptera; family Cecidomyiidae; genus Catotricha; species Catotricha subobsoleta. The sequence goes on along the minus strand of JAABKK020046753.1, from coordinate 19,043 downwards.
GCTTTTAACTTAACACTTATAACATCACAGTAGTTAATACATACCGTTATTTATTTTTTTATTTATTTATTTTATTTTATGATTTTTTATATAGTTACTTAAGTGACGCGACAATTTGCTATACTTATATTATTATTATTTGCTAAGTAATTCATATATTATTATGACATTTTTTAAATTAGTGACGTGACTAATATTTCAATGCGTAGATTATTTTTTTCTGGTTGATTGTGCATACGATAATTACTTTACGACATCAAAATATTCAATTTCGTGTCATTTTGATGGAAACTTGCCAAAAATAGCCAAAGTCGTTACTCAAATGTAATTTTTTTTTTTTTTTTTTGTAATAATTCCTACAAGAGCACTGAGAAAATCTGTGCAAATGAAAAAAATTAAGATCACCGATTTTTTTTGGTTTTTTGTTTGTTTATTTTCATCAATGTTGATTTTAGATCATTGTGTTTATTTGCAATAGTTGACAAGTAAAAGAATAATAAAAAAACTTTTTTGTTATTTACCTGTTGTGACGATGAGGATGTTTCCTTAACGCTACTGGTACTCGAACTAGAATTAATAACATTCTGTCGAGAATTTGTTGAGCTTAGTTTTTGTTTTTGTAGATTTTCTAAAATGGACGCCATTTCTGGACTTGGATTTGGTGCTGTGTCTGACAACTCGGACATCTGTTAAACAAAAGAAAAGCAAAACCTATTAATGATTATAGAATTTAAATTAAATAACAAATTTACCTAATTACAACATTCTTAACTACTATTTCAATGGAACTTATATCACCATCGAATGTAAAATGGCACAATGTATTATTTCAATTCAACGAATAATGAATGAAATTTGTATTTAGAAAGAATATAATATGTTAACTTTCTGAATTTAAACAGACAAACGCACTATGTGCATTGCGGTAAAAGAATACGTATCTACAAATTGCCGATCAATGCATACAGCTTTGTTTTTCACACAAAACTAGTCATTTTTTACATTTGTACTTTAATATTTAAACGAAACGAGTTTTTAAGTTTGTTTAATATCAATTTCTAGTTCGCCCACCTTTACTAATATTATGAATGTCGTGTGCTTTTAAATTCAACGTATAGATTTTTTTTAAAAAAATTATATCGATGGTATTGGCATATTGCGTATCACGAATGAGTATTAATATGTACCATAAATATATGATGCCAAATAATAGTCAAAATAATGATTGTTCAGATTAGAAACAGGTGGCTCGCTACTAATAACATCTTCAACTAGTAATTATATGATGGAAAAAAATTATCCAATCCATCCATTATGAAATATCAATTTGTTCCATTTTTGAAGTATATTTTACTTTTTCTCAGGATTTTTAGCACATGGGGTAAATCATTTTAAGCAAGTTGTTTTTTGTTCTTTTTGGATTGAGTAGCACTGTTGGACGTATAATCAAATTCAGTCCAATTGCTAAATACAATAAATACAATTTTAATTTGATACTTGGCATTTCATTGCAATAATAAGATGTTTATAATTTGAATGATAGAAAATTAAATGTATCTCTCGATGTATCTACACAGAATTCGTAAAAATGCGCAAATGATCTGATTTATAAAATTTCTTTGAAAATTTCTAAAGTTAGTGGGTTCTTCAATTGCCGAAATTCTGTTAAATAATTTTTTTCAAACCTCCTGAGTTAATATACGCTACGCATTATTTGCATTAGCATAATATCTGTAAAATATTTGTAGTCGTTTTGGAGCCACGATTGTAACTCGTAAAATGACTCATGCTGCATGAAAAATTATTTCACTATATTTCTATACACAACTGATATGACTAATGATGCACTAATTTAAAAATACAAAATTCCATGAAATACTCTACACAATATATTATCACCTATCTTTTTAATAAGTATGTATAAATGAAACGCTTAGGGATTACGTTTTTTTCTTTTTTTTCTTTTTTGATTGTTTTTCTATTACAAAATACCATCAAAGTTATTTGTTACATCATTATTTCAGTGTTTTTTTTTCTTTATTTATCGCGATGAAACATATTAACAAAAAAAAAAAAAATAAATAAACGACTCAATACAAACAAAAATATAAACAAACAAAATCTTATTTGTACGCAATTATTTATTAATGAAAATGTTTATTTTTTCGGTATAATATGCAATACGATGAGACATACATTGTAAGTTGAGTATAACACGATCACGATGTGTCATCCATTACGTCAATAAACAATGTGAAATATTTGTGTATTCATTTTTCTTATGAATAAATTTGACTTTGCTCACCCGGCATCTTTTACTGTTTAATCGAACAAAATAGTATCATTATTTTCGTGTACATTATAAAATTATTACCAAAAATATGATTCATTCATTCATTCATAATTTTGTCGCTTCTTGGTTTACACATTTTACAATTCGCAGAAAATTATTATGATTTTTAATTTTAGTGTTTCCTAATTTTCAATTTTTTTTTTTTAAATTACATTCTCAAATGTTTCACATAAATTGATGTGTCAATTAATTATTTATTTTAGCCATTTAAATAGGATGTTAAATTGATATATTGATTGATTTCATTTATGTGATGTGGTATTTATTTGCTCATACATAATCAATAAGTTTTGTCTTAAATACTATTTTAATATAAATTTATTTATTTATTTTTTTTTTTTACCTAGAACTTGTTTATGTAATTTATGGTGACAACTTAATTAAATTAAAATATTTTAATGCTACATTTGGTTTAGCAAGTGCGTTTTTTTTTTAATAACAATAATAATAATAATGTGAATGCCCATTAAATTATTTATTTATTTTCTTTGAATATTTTGCAGTTTTACAGTTGATTTTATTTATTTATATATATATATTTTTGTTTAGCTTTTAAAATGTTAATAGATGAATTTTTTAATAATCCGAGTGATTTATTTTAGTCTAATTCTAAGCAACTATTAATTATGCATTTGAATTTTTTTTTCGTTTTTATCAAATTTATACAGCATAAATGATTCATACGCCATTACACGATCGTTTTTAATATTTAGAAATGAAAATTTAGTTTGAGTAAAAATAAAATAAAATTAATGCTTAGTTTGCATTAAAATTATAAAAAAACAAGCTGCCAATTGATTGGTACACGACTTCATTTTTGCTTTAAAAAAAAGGGGGTCAATTCCCCAGAGAAAAGTGGTGAACATACACAAATAAAATCACGAAACTAATACTTTAATTTTTGGAGTAAAAAACGATGGTGTTTCTCAGAATTTACTGGAAGGATTTTGGCCGTTGACCAACCAAAAAAAAAAAAAACACGAAGAACGTTTTTCTTTTGATAATATATAATATATTATATATGTTATATGTTTTGTTTTTAATCTAAATAATTTGTTGTTCATGGCATCCAAAATCCATTAGTAAATAAAAAAAAGTTGCAAAATTGGGGATTGAATGGACAAAAACATATCCAATTTCAAGAGAATAAAATTCTGTGCGATTTGGTCGATGACCAAAAGCCTCCCAGTAAATTCTAAAAAACACGGACATGGTAAAAACAAAATTACTATATTTAATATTTTTCAAAATTTTAGAATAATTCAAAAATGAAGCATAAAAAAAAAACTTTTATAATTTATCTCAAATGTTCAAAATAAGCACAATCAAAAATCACAATTAGCGGCCAATGAACTCTAAAATTGAACTCTTTGTATTTTACAAACATTACACATAATGGCATCAAATAATAATTTGTTCGGCGATTGCATATATGCCGTATGCTCAATGTTAAGTCTTAACCGAGGTTTAATATGTGGACTCTAAGAAAAGGAGTGTCATAATCACTAAATAAATATTCATATTTCATAAATATTAATAATGACAAATTATTACAAATCTGACATGTATGTAATGTATTACATATATTTTTTTTTTTTGAATAGTTGATGCAACGAAAGTTGTTCAGAATTTGCAAGTCTAGAGTTGCTAAGGATAATTTTTCAAATGTGAAAATAAATTTTATTTATAATTAATAAATAGAGTAGTTTACTAACTAATGGTTTTTGTTTAATAATTGAGAAAACTAACTTCTTGGTAATGTAAAACAAAATTTACAATTACAGATGCAGATTGACTTTAACGAATTGTGACACACAAAACTTTCTTAGAAATGTTAATCCAATTAATATTTGTATGAAAATTTGCATCGTATAATTTTTAATCCTTATAGCGTTGTTCTTAGAATATTTTTAAAAATTAATCTTAAAATTTCATTTGATTTTTAGGAATTTGTCTTCTAAATTATTCATAAGTAACTTTATAAAATTTAATTCAGTTAATTTTTTTTTAAAAAAAAATAGTAGAAATGAACAGAAATCAACTGCAACCATCACAGCAAGTTATGAGAAATATACTAGGAAAGTGAAATGATTTAGAATATTAAAAATAAATAAATAATAATAATGGTTATTGACCTCACATGCAACAATGAAACGGATTCGTTGTGTCGATTGTTCAGTCAATTTTCTGTAATATTTATTATGTCCATGAAATTAAGAGCAATATGGATGTTTTTAAATTAGTCAAACAACGATTATAATAAAATGTTCACGCGCCTGTTTCAGGTTTACCTATTAAAAATTAAATTGCAAAGATATAAATTTTATTTTTATTTTTATTTTGCATTTAATTTATTTCATTATTATTATTATTATAATTTTTTTTTCTCGAAACATTTTATATAATTTCGCAAAATAATAAATATATAGGTATAATATTTCTTTGTTGTTTGATATAACATTAAGCTAAACAGATTGCTGTCTGCGTTCAGTCTTTAAACGAGAAGTGAAGAGAAAAAAAATTATTAATAATATAAATATTAACTAGAAGTAAAGATAATCGCATTTGGTGTTTGGTGCCCAAATATGGAAACTTGTTAAATAATATATTGGAATAGATGAATAATAAAATAAAATAATTCTGGTTGAATCTAAATGGTTTCATAATTAATATGTTATTTTTCAATATATTTCATTATTAAATATTGTAATTTTTTCGTTGGTTTTTTTTTCTTCTTTTTTAGTTGTTTTTCTTGTCTCAAATATAAATTAGGAGACATCGTTCGTTATATGGTCATTGCTGGAAAATATTTTATTCTGACTAACAATTATTATTCAATTGCATTTTGTTGTGAAATTCAAAATGAATTGAACTCTTGAGTTGCTTCCTAAAATTATTCTTTGATTTCGGTTTATAACTTATTTGCTCATATTTATGAAATCCAAGAAGAAAATTAATTTGGTAAAAATGTAATCCATTTATTTCTTTATTGAACTATATTTTTCTGTCAATAAAAAAATACATAGTGTTAATATTTACACAACATTGCGATTACTGAAATTATTAAATATTTTGATGTATTGTTAATTACGTTATGATTTTGTTATGTTTCTTTTCAATTTCAATTCTCCGAAACAGCTTTTTTTATTTAACACACTGGGTGTAGGTAAATGGCGGTGTACAAACAAAATTACACCCATCTATTTTTTTTTTATTATTATTATTTCTATTTCAAACAGATAAATAGCATTTAGCCACGCGATACGCGTTTTAATTCACGCCATAGAATAATAAACATAAACCATTTACTTAGCGAAATTATTTTTTTTTTCTCTCGCGAACATTGAACAAGACAAAAATGTATAATAATAAGAGTTTCAAAAATATTATATAAATCAAGTCATTTTAAAAACTTTTAGGTTAGTAACGTAAAAAAGTAAGGTAAATATGGACACATGCCAAAAAAAAAAATTGTTTTCTCAAACATTATTTGAAGTTTATGAGATAGGAAAAAAAAAATAACACAACAATGAACCAAAAACAACAAAATATTGACAAATTATAATAGCAAATGAAATTATGTAATATATATAATATACTTATATATACAGTATATATATGTAGTATATATTTTATTTTTATTTTATTACATTGGATAATGAACGTTATGTGTATGCCTCAAAATCAGAATATACACAATAATATATTTAATTCCATATAATTATTTTTAAAAAAAAAACATTTAACGCGAGAGATAAGGAAGTTGAAATTGTCGATAAGCCTGCATTTGGTCACACCGTTTTTTTTATTTTGTTTTTTTAAATTTCCGAATATTATAAAAATTAAATAAAAAGATTAAGTTAAGTAAAAAGCACAAAATAAAAATACCAATGTTTTGGTTATAACTCAGAGGCGAACTAGTTCCGACTAAAATGCCTTATGATTAACCGTAAGTTCCAACAAAAAAGTTATGGAATCTTCCAAAAAAAAAAAAAAACTGAAATTGAAATATATTTAAAAGCCTCATTCGACAACTCTGGGTAACTTTAATGGTCTGCATCTATACGAAATTATATATTTAGACAAATTTAATCTGAAAGATCTCTTCGGTCTCGCAATTATAAAATACAATTAAATAAATAAAAAAAAAATCACAGGTACTAAAATGGAAAACCTTGATGTTGAATAATTAAGCAATAAATCAATCAAAAACAAAATTTGTTTTTATTACCGTGAAGGTGTTATTTGATTCGAAAAACTATATGTTATAATAAACGGAAAAGAATTATTTATTTATTTATTTGTCAAATCTTTATAGAAATTGCATAATTTATGAAATTAAATAGTATCATGACCTCCAATAATGCTATGGATAGTTCTTGACTTACAGTGAATTTAATATTCGTAAAGACACTGCTGTAAATATAATAGGTGAAGAAACCTACCGTGCTCAAAGGCTCGAGCCCCTGTACTCAAATCGTAGAAATTAAAGTGTATGAATTTTCCCTAATACTAAAACATATTAATTAATTGAAAAGAAAAGAAAAGAAATGGCAATTGCTCGTAATTTATCACTGAGCAGTATTTACAATTGGGAGCATGACATAAACTTTTACCATCATACTTAACTTTTTTTTTTTTCAAAAAAATATTAATGCTTTATCTAATATTTTCCTCTTTTATATATTAAATTTTGTTTTTTTATATTTATGCCCCTGTACTTTTTTTAGTAAATGTCGGCGCTTATGGTTAATAAAATCAAACAACTAACTCACAAGTCACAAATATCGATGAGAAAAAGATTCGTAAACCTTCATTATTTAAAATAGGTACTGATGTGAAGTGGCCAATCTTCACTCTGTAATCAAACACTTTATCAATTATTTGTTGAAAAAAATAACACAAATCGAAAAAATAGTTAACGCTTTTCAATTACCTTTTATTTATTTTATTAATTAATAGAACTGAAAAAGGTATATTTCTTTGTTCTATTGTTGCGATACAAACAAATTGCCGCCCGCCACTTAAGTGCTTAAATCTATTTATAGATTCAGTTAATATATTTATATGTGTAGATACAACAAACACAGTAAAGACAATAGAATGTCTTCTTATTTTTTATTGTTTTTTTTTTTTTTTCAGTGATTTCGCATTTAAGTAATTTAACGATTTAGAGAAGCGAAGGCGATTCAATGATGATGATTTATACACAAGTAGGTTTTACTAATAAAATAACGCGAAGTACAAAATACTCATAAATATACACGTTATATAAAACATCACCTACTTGTTGTTGTTGATGATCATGATGATATTGACGCGACCTAACATAATTCTATTTGTTTGAAGAAATATATATATGCATATATATTTAACATGAACAATGAAATTGAATCTTCAGTTTATTTATCTTATAAGAATCATTTTAAACTATGTTAAGAGTAATTTTTTTTTATATTGAACAAGTCTTTTAGTAAATCAGTAAGTATATAATTTGCCTTGAATCGGTTGATATAAATGTTTGACGCATTTTAAACAAATATATACCTACGTTATTCCATTTACTACTTCCGATTTAAATTCTACCGGAAAATTGAATTTTTATTCGAAAAGGAAACTTTTTTATTTAAATTAATAATCTGATAAATTATTTGGCTAAACATTTAAAATGTTTATCTTTAGATTTTTAAGTAATATTATTTTTGCGCTTTACATACAGTGGTAAACCAAGGTTGTGTACGTTTTGTGTGTACTTTCGTTGATTTCGAAAAGTTTATATAAAAAAAAGTGCGAAAGTACGAATTGCGCTGTTACGTATTTTTTTTCATATAAACTTTTCGAAAACTATGGAAGCACGCACAAAAAGTACACAACCTTCGTTTACCCTTATTTATTTGTTTTTCAATTAGTAAAATGTTAAATTTGATTAGAAATGAATTAATTTACTTTAATGTACAGTGCACACTGCGTGCAATTTTTAATTATAAATTTGCCAAATTTTCATTTCAATTACAATGCAGGTTTCCATGGTGGGTTTTGGACTTTGTGCAACATAAATAACAGGGAAACCATCATACTTCACCCCCGTCTGTGAATTGTTGTATATGAGGGGAGATAATTGGAATTGTATTAAAACTACGTACAATTTCTATTTAGTTCTATGCTAATATTCCAGCCTAATTAAATTCACTGTTGCCGTGGATACACAGAAATTTGTGCAATATATATATATATATATATTAAATGATGTCAAACATATACATACATACACGTCTGAATACTGAAGATGAATCAGAAATATCTTTCATAAATTTAAATAAATTTGATATAATATTTTGGCAATAATTGTTATAGTTGATAATATTATACATAATTACAAACATTTTATTATATGCTTGTATTTCATTGTTTTTAATCAGTTATTCCGCAATATATAAATTACATAATATTGTGCACACATACATTATTGAAAAATTCTAAAAACTATTATTCAATAAAAATTTATAATATAATTTCTAATTAATAAAAATAGCACACACACCATTTCTCTCTTTCTAAATAAAAATTAGTCAATTGTGTAATCCATTAAAACTATACACAATTCCATAAAAGGTCATTTAATTGCCTTCATTCATGTCAGAACATATCAAAATTCACGGTTTTTTTTTTTTTTTCATTCACGCATTCATAGAGTTATCAAACAAACACACAAATAATTATTTTATTTTCTCAAAAAAAAAATAAAAATAATGTTATATTATATTTTTTGTTTATTTATCTTTCTTTTTTAAACCAGTCTGAAAATAATATATAAATACAGTCGAGGCTTATAAGCAAGAACAACTGAACGGACAGAGGCAGAAGCAAAAACAATTTTACACACGTAACGAAAATTTTAACACAAGATTTATTTAATGTACACAAATTATGATTTAACACTTAAAAAATTAAATAAAAATGTTAACAATATGTATTCTTAATTCACTGTGTCTGATTTAATAAAAACAGAACAAAAACAAAAATATATGTAGTTGGGAAGGTTGATAGGTAACTTACAACATAACCTCCAATCAATAACATTTATAAAAACTGTGTGTTAATAATAATTCTTCTTTTTATTTCTTCGTGTCTCATTTATTTTGTAAATTTTTTCTTTTTCTTTTAATTTTAATTGTTTTTTAAATAGAAAAAAAATCGTATTTTAATTATTTCACGACAATCAATTAAAATATAATTTTATAAAGATTCAATTAAACTGCTTATATTCATTTAAATCGCTTTAATAATTTTCACATTGAACACTTAGTTAAATCACAATTGGATTCATTTTAATAGTTACTCAAATATGCAATAAAATCGCGTTGTAAATTTTCAATTACATATTACCAATATGTCGTGCAAAATATTACGAAAAACTAAATATTTTAAGTACATTCTCGATCGTTTTATGTATTCTTCCTACCATTCAGTTTTTATATTACCATACAACCATTACAAAAACACACAAAAAAAAAGAAAATATTATATATTTTTGTATAATATGAATTACGTGTATTTTCATGTATATCGCGTTTTAAATGGTGTATGGTGTGAATGCGTGAACAGTATGAACACAACTGTGAACATATATGTAGTTAACATACAAAAAAAAAGTAATATTGTTAAATTAAAATATAAAACACAGAACATTTTCTATATGATTAAGATTATACATATTACAATACTTGCGCTAAACGAAATACCTAAATATGTATTTGTGGCCAACAATAAAACAATATTGAATTGATGTAAATGTAAATAAAAATGAAAATACAATAATATTAAATTTTATTTCAATAGTTATTATACAACTACATTATATTTCATTCACATCAACAAACCAAGAACAATGACTAATACCATGATAAAGGTACACTATATTTCAACGTTGAAATTAGATTTTAAAAAGTTTCATTTCATTTTCATTGGAGCTCATAAGAATAAGATAATAATAAGATTTTATATTAGTGGATTTTTCTCATAAGATAATAAGAAGCAATGAACTAAAAGATTAAACAATAGAGATTTTGAAGATTTTGAAAATATAGCAGATTACGGAGCTACTAATATTAACTCTTATTCGATCCCATTGCTGGTCTAGTAGGATTTTGAGAATCATGAAAATGACGGCTTATGCAAGGCGAGGCAGGAGAACTGTTCTAAATTTTGTTAAAATTATTGGAAGCCTAAGAGGTCTATAATAGAGAGCGAGCTTTCCTTTGTGTAGGGCTCCGTTGACTGCATATATGAAAATATATAGTAGTGATTTTGAATTTTCCAAAATATCTTAATTTCAATTTTAGTGCAAATCGAAATTTTCGATCAGAATTTTCTACATTTTTATTTGTTTATCATTTTTTTTTTTTATTAAATGTAAAGTTTTAATATTCGATAGTAAATCGAATGTGATTATTATTTAAATTTTAAGACGGTGTCAATGGTTTATAATTTAATGCGATTAAGGAGGTGCAAGAGATAAAAGTATGTAATATTTGTTTTGTATAATTTCAAGTATTATTAAATACCTCTATTAAATATTTATAATATTGATATTGATTTGCATAAAAGAAAAAGGTTTTGCTGACCTGCCATGCTATGCATATATTTAAACACATACTGTGAAAAAACAAAGTGTTATTTATTTGTATCTACCTAAAACAAAGAATCATAGAAATGCTTACCTACCCAACATGTTTGTTATATAGGTATCTCTTTGTTCTACTAGTCGTAAAAATGTTGGATTAGATATAGATTTGACTTAAAACTATAGGAAAGTGTATTAGCACAAGAATGGTTTATAAAAATTTGACTGTGAATCGAAAATTCTTAGTATAGGATAAAGATCATCGTTGATGATGTTAATGTTGATCATAACATAATCTTATAATCAGTTTTAAAATCCACGCATTTAATTAATTTTCATATTCAAAAATAGAAAATAATGTTTACAATTTCTATATTTTGTTAAAATTAATTTTGCACAGAGAAGCACGTTTTGTTCCATGTCCCTTGCAATGCATTTACATGTATTTATTATGGAATACATTTACAGAACAATGCATGTATCGAATAGAAGTTAAGTATGTATAAGTTTTGTTTTGACACACATGTGAATATGTGAATGTAATATTTACAAGCAAACATTTAAAATATTTTAATGGTATGTGCATATGTGAAAATTATAAATACATTTATAAAAATTGTACAAATGTTAAATTTAAAGGGGTATTGCATTGTATGATCATTCAATATAATATTACGATGCGTGCATATAAATTTCATGCATGTGCGATTGACGATTGTAAACTGTCTTTTGGACTATAATTTTGCTTTAGTTTACATAAAAAAAATGTTTTACTATTACGTGTCTCAATCAAAATGTGCGTATATAAATATAAAATGAGTGAATGAGAGTTTTTCTCTTCATATATTATAAAATTGTTGGAATCAAGGAAAGACAAAGATTATTATAAATGTACTCAGTGACATTTTATATACATATGAAGAACAGAACATATGGTAAATTTGAAAATTTGTTTATATTCAAATGGAATCATGGATCCTTTAAGTTGCTATTTTTTTTTCTTCTTTTTTATAAGATGACCTTTTCATATTCAGACATTTTTTCATTTCATATTAGATTTTTTTTTTTTTTTTGTTTACAATAACTGAAAATTATTTACCTGTTGCTTAGTTCTTGAAGTAGTTAAGTTTTTGGTGAGAACCATTTTTCACTTTTACACAAATTTGAACAGTTTTTTTTTAATTCTTTGTTTTTAATACGTTATATAATTATGTAAAATTTATTATTATTATTTATTTATAATTTTATCTCGATAAAATGTATTTATATTTTTTAATCAACCAAACGATGGTGAAACTTTTGTATCAGATATATTTTTATTGTGACTTTATTTTAATGTCACATACAGATGAGCTATAAAATTAAAATTCAATATTGTTAATTCATTAAACTGGTAATGACTAAAAAATCTAATAATTTATTATAAGCAATGTTTATCGTTTTTTGTTGTTGATATTTTTTCTTTGCTAGAATTTCAGTTTTGTACAATAATATTATCAGAATTATGCGAACATAAAATATTTCGTGATTCAAGTAATAACATGCGTACAGAGAAAAACGTTTTGGAATAACATGCTTAAATAATTCAGAATTTAAATTATATTCAAATTTCTATCGAATACATGAACAGATGATTTATAAATAATAAACTGAAGTACTATTTAGAAGAAAACATTTTTTTTTTTTTAAAGAGTTATTTTGATAGATAATGTTTACATTTCTAGAGTATCTCGGCTGTTGAGTGTATATTTACATATTATGTCATTTTAAGTAGATTTATTATTATCGACTTGTAGAATAATTTATATTTAGTGTCCGGTTTACGTAACAAAATCACATTCAGTATAGGTTTAATATTATATTATTAAGCAAATAGAAATAAAATATTTTCAAATTTGTAATTATATCTGAATATATAGTTTTGTAATCGATTTGTTTGCGTCATGTATAAGTGTAAGTTTGTAATAAAATTTAATAAAAGTCTAATTTAAATTATATTGGATCGATAAGTCTTTCACTGTTTTTTGTTCTTTTTTTTTTGTACTTTTAACCGGATCTTATTTAAATTAATGTTTCGCATCAATGAATTTCTTCAGTACATTAAAATCAAAAAAATTAAATAAATTCACAATAATATCTAATCGGACTATTCGCAAAGAGATATTATTAAATTCATGTTTAGTTATAATTAAGTATAAATAAAAGAGTACCGATTCAGCTAAACGATTCATAAAACGGCTACCGACCGATAACTTATTGCGATTCCAATTAAACATTCAAAAAGCACACGTCACACGTCGACAAAACATGTTAACACGCGAAATTAGCCGCGAAGATAAAAAAAACATTCAAAATAGTATTCACTTAATTTTTTTTAATTTTTAATTTTTTTTTTATTTTTAATTATTATCGAAATAATTTATTCGTATTAGAACTGCTAGAAACTCCAAAGAAAATTCTTACACAAAATATTTTTTTATTTTTCCGTTAGTTCGTTAGTTCACTTGAATGAATATACATTTAATACTAAATTATTCTCTTAAATCACCAAGTACATTAATCTTAATTAATTAATATGTAATGTGTTATCCTATTCGATTGTACATAATAACAAATATATTCATTTATAATTTGGTATGATAAGTAAATGATATGGATTTTATTTCAATACAAATCTATTTGTAAAACCGTTCGTTCAATGATCGCGTGAACACTGAACAATCTGCTCATTTAATGGTCTATACTCTATACAAATCTCATAAGCTTATATTAGCACAGTCAGTGAAAAAATATAACTATATAGCAAACCATTACATTTTTAACCCGACGACGTCAGAAGCACAATTCGCGTATTGTTGTATTTTTTCCTATGCTATTATAAATTTGATTTTTGGTTTCCTTCCTTGTGTCGAATAATTTTTAAGAAAAGGATGTTTTTTTCCAATTTCACAACAAAAAAAAATGATTATAATTCATAAAATGTTAATGTTGGTCCGCAATAAGATGAATGAATGTGGTTTCACTTAACATTAAACTGATTGCATTTAAAAATCCTTAATCCAGTATTAACGATAATTTTAAACTAATTTGAAAATGTCCATAAAATTGTGTACAGTTTTATGGACACTTTCAAATTAGCTTCAAATTGTTAAAAATGGAATCTCTTCTTTTTTTTCTTTAAATGCATTCTTTATTATTTATTCTTATGATCAATTCGTGTGTATACAAAGTTTATAAAATGTTTTTATGTGCTATACCAAGATACACCTGCTGACCTAAGGGTCCAATTACATTATATGATTTTAATAATACTATAAAATATGAAAATGAAAGAATACACTCAGAAAAATAATCATAATAATTGATTTATAAATAATAAATATAAGCTGAATTGAATTGAACGCAATTTAAATCCAATAAAATTTTGCTCTTGAACTAGTGTCATAAAATATGGCACATACAGAATCAATAAAAATATATTTAAACAAAAAAAAAAAACAGAATGAATTATGAAGATTAAATGAGGAAGTTCAATATTATTGTTTATTACGTCATCGTTCTCATTTAAATATTCTATTTTTTCTCTTCATGTTTTTTGAGCATGAGCTTAAATTCAATGTATGAAATTGTCAATGTATGTTTAAAATATACTTATATTCAAATATATTTCTTTGATTATTATAACTCTGGCTTATTTTAATTATGCATAATATTTGTAATAATATGAGGTTGTAGCATAACAGATAGGTAGACATAAATGATTACGTCAGTGATTCAAAACAGTGCTCGAGAATCTTTCGCCGTTTGAGTTTTTGATAGAGATTTTACTATTTATTATTTCTATTTTCGTTTAGATTTATTTGATGTTGTGCAGCAGCCAGCGAGCGGATGATGATATTGTGTTTTATTACGGCGACGACTATTTTTCTATTAATTATGCTAATACAATTCAAATCGTGTCGTAATTTTTTTCTTCTTTTTTTTTGTTTTTTTGTTTTCATTACAATTTAAAACAAGACCATATATAGAAACTTATATGAATGTGTTATTTTAGTTACTTAACTTTAAATATTTGATATGGATATCAATGTAATTTACTACACTATAACTAATAAATTTAAAACAATGCAATGTACAAAAGAAGAAAAAATTATAAATCTCAAATAAATCCTACAATAAATAATATATTCATTAATATCAATCATATTTACAGTAGAATGGTTTGCATAAGCGAATATTATGAATCAAATAAAATAACATCATCATAAAGCTGCAACAAAATGATTCACAGAACATGACGGGTATGAACTACATTATGCATGAGTATTAGTTGAGGTAGAAAAAAAAACTAAAACAGAATCAATGAATTGATTGAAATATAATAATGGAAGAAGCACGCGCATTGAGTAAATTTCATTCAATAATATTTAGTTACGGTTAATGGCTCATGTTCATAGTACAGCGCATTGAATAGGATTTGTAATATGACCTGTAGTGTACCGCATTCAGCATTAATTGTTGTGAATACTACTTAGATTTTATGCAAATATAATAAAAGGTAGAAGGTATCAAATTAACATATTTACGACCGTTAAGTTTAATTTTAAATTAATCACATTAACTGACAAACCTTAAATATAATATATCATGTTGAAATCTATAAAACCATCACAAGAAAATACAGTAAAATCTTTTTATGTGGATCATCGATTATTGCGATTAATAACTTAGGAAGTATTATTTTGAGAAAATATATAAAATTGAATTCCAATAATTTGAAATTTGAATTTGAACGCTATTAAAATTATATCTCGGAGTATATATTAAAACTAAATAATAGCAATATGCAATATTAATAATTAATTAATATTATTATTAATAACAAAAAAAAAAAATTTTATAAATAAACCGATAGAACAATCAAATATTTTAGTATTGTCTATTGTGTTATCTGTTTAGAGGAATAAATTATACAATATTTTGTGCAGAAAGATAATCTATGGTCTATGGAAAAATAAATAATGATTCTTATCACGTCATGCCCAAAGCGATCCATTTAATAGGAGCCCACTAACAAATATGTTACTGTATAGTCATTTAAGAAACCATGAACAGTGCAATGAATATCAATTTTAATTTCAGTATTTTTTTTTTTTGGAATGGATGCAAATAATCAGAATGACATTTTATCATTAATGATAAATCACAATTTTTTTTTTCGGTTTTTTTTATTTTAATATTAAACCTTATTAACTTTGAAAATATCCAGGCGTCCTCCATCATTTATATCCACCTACAGTTCAACACATTAGAATATTTAAATTGAAGACCAGCCTATTTAAATAAATTGTTGTTTTGTAAATACAAAAATGAATACACATAATATTATGATGAGTGGGTAGACAATTTACATTTAACTTAAAGTAATATAAAAGTCTGAATTTTGTTAAAACATCACTTGACGATGGATACATTATATCATTGCTCTTGTTCAATTTTATTATTTAAACATAAAAATTCAATATACTAATGCACAACGATAATAGAAATTTCTTCAAACACATTTTTAAATAGTATTTAATGGCGCATTTTACCTGTTCTTTTGGATAATTAACATAGCCAGGTAGGCAAGTTCAAAAAAAAACAAAATATTTAGATAAATTTCAGTGCTGTAACCAGACCAGTCATATCGTCAATGGTGCGAACCTGAGCTGATTTCTTTTGAATAACACAAATAATAATAATATAATGGTAGAAATAGGAACAATTTCAATGAAATATTTAATATTTTTAATTTAATCATAATAAATTTTTGTAAGCCAACGAATATGCAAAATATTGGTTCAAAATAAATAATTAATTAATTATTTAAATAAATAAAGTAGATTTTTTTCCGTTTATTAAATCAAAACATTTCCAAAAAGTTATGTTTGTTTTTTTATTGTTTGCAAAAACTTTCCCTATGGCTAACCAATTTATTTGTAGTCTCTTTACAGTTATGGGTCTGTTGAATGTGCAGGTATTGCTATAATTGTAAATTTGTTTTTATTATATATTTTTTTCAGGTAGCTAAATGACATTTCATTTCATTAAATATTTTATTATTATGCATATTGAGTATAAATATTTTTATTATAATTATGTTTTTCTCTAACGGATTATAAATATTTTTGTGCTATATATTGTGCATAACTAATATCTTTTGTTTTCTTTGATTCTACAAAATAAATGTTATTTTTGCAAATTTTCGAGCACTTGCACTTGCACTTAACAAAATAAGTAAGTATCAGTAATTGTTGGTCTAGTTTCTGTAATTGAAATTGAAATCATTTAAGAGTATGATGAGTACTAAATTTGGTCATAAATATTGTATTGTATATTTGGACAGTCAATACGCAAATTCTTAAAAGCAATTAATAGTCTTCCAATATTACCAAAAATCATTTTACTTCAGATAAAATGAAAATGTGGCCTTGTGATTCTTAAAATAAATTTTTCCATATTGTTATGTTTGTATGTCGAGTGTATACATTCGGTTTAGCGCGGTTAGACGGCAGACAAGTTATCTTTTATTTCTAACCGCGTTAAATATTTTTTTTTTTCATTTGGTTTCCACTTTGTTAATGTGGGTAAATCTGATTAATTCTATTTTCGGCATTTTATTTTAAGTGCACGCATGCCCTGACACACACACGCAAACGCACAGTTGAGAAATTGTAATATATTGTTCTTTGTCTGAGATGTAAGTAAATAAGAATAAAGTAAAATTTGAATCTTATCTCGATAAGCTTTGTTTCGTTATAGTAAAACTGAAGAGTTGCTGCACTTTTTTTTTTACGATTTCTATTATTGTTAATAATTTATTAGAAAAACTATCTGGACTTTTCAAACTTCGAAATGGAAGTGAAAATGATGTTAAATGATTCTCAAAACAATAATTTATTTGTTTATCAATAATAACATAACACAAAGAAATTTTGGAGCTAAAAATAAAATTGAAAATAAATACAATTTGAAAATCAAAAAGAAAAACACGTACTATGTTAATGAGTTTACAGGGTTCAAGAAATTTGATTTTTATATAATAATTGTCTGTGGAGAATAACTGACATCAATGGAAAAGAGTTCTTTGTAAAAAGCAATCTCGTTCCATAATTTGGCTTTTAAAGCGATTTTATAGATTGTATTTCGGTCGGTTAAGAAATGTAGATATTCGGTTCAATATAGTTTCATATATTTAGTTTTTTTCTATTACAATTACATAAATCTGTTTGTGTTCATAATAGTTTTTATCATTCATAATTAGTATGTTCAGCGTACATTCCCACCTACTGAATGTGGAGCAAATCGGTACAATACAATATTCGTGCTTTCGTGGTAGGTCTTGACAAACATTTTTTTTTCTGGGAACCATGGAAAACCAGAAGAAGATTTAAAAAATAATTATAACTGAACATAAAATAATAATACTATGACGCAAGTAGCTGATACACTTATATAAACCATTTGATTTTATTTCACAAACAAAAATATATTAAAATTTATAAAACATTAGTGACTTAATTCAACTATTCTATATATACTGGGAGATCATTCCCTAACTTACAACTATGAAATAATTTTTTTTTAAAAAAACGTTCAGTAGAAACTTTATTAACTATGATTATGAGTCTTTCATGTGTATTACTATTACTAACATCAAATAAATGAGATGAGATTAGTATTCGGATGTTCTGTTACTGAGTATCTAAAAATAAACCCTACAGCATATAATATTAACAATGAATATTTGTAATAAAAATTTGTACATGCTACATATTTGCATAACTTCAAGAAGAATCTCACATAAATAATAATAAATCTAACAAATAATATGAAATCAAAATAATGGGAGAGGGGAAACCAAAAAGAAAATTATTATAAAATGAGAAAAACAAATTCGTTCGATCTATAACAAAAAAAAAACAAGCTGCCAATTAATTGGTACACGACTTCATTTTTGTAAGAAATTAAAAAAAAAAAAAAAAAGGAAAAAAAAAATTTCGATGTTCCCAGGTTAAAAAAAAA
>JAABKK020046742.1:0-12312 GCA_011634745.2 Catotricha subobsoleta | reverse complement strand
GTTTTTGCACTGAATGTTGCACTGAATTTTCAGCGCGTGTATAGTGTTGCACTTTTCGCTCTAATGGAAATTTGCATATAATATTTTTAGAAGAGCCCACATCTATTGTTTAGTTTAAGTTTAAGCCCGTATGGGCTCATGTGTATTACCCACATTAGTGGACTCATTAGAAAAAAACCAAATGAATGGTGGAGGGTGATAACACCCAAAGATATAATACGTAAATGATAGCGGGCTGTAACACCCAAATTATTTTGGGTGTTATCTTCCAAAAAAAGGGAAATAATCCCCAAAAATATTTTTGGGGATTATAGCCTATTTCTGACCGGTAGCATCCAATTGCAATATTAAAATGGGTCATAGCACCCAAATGACAGCGGGCTGTAACACCCAATTTATTTTGGGTATTATCTCCCAAAAAGTGGGAAATAATCCCCAAAAATTATTATTGGGTACTATAACTAGACGTGTGCGCCGGCGCGAGTTTGACCGGCGGCGGCGTCATAAGGTTAGATGGCGGCGGCGTGGCGTTTTAAAACTATTAACTATCGGCGGCGGCGGCGTTGTCTGCGTAAACGGCGCGAAAACATTTGTCAATAATAGTATTAGAAATTTAATTGCCGATAATACGAATAATAAAAAAAAAAACGGCGGCGTATCCGGCGTGGCGTGGCGGCGCACACCTTTAAGTATACCTACTTCACGCAACAAAAACAAAAAGTAAAAAAACGTAAATATGAAATTTATTAATAATTCAATTTTTCGCCAAACGATTTAGCTGCATAGTTAAATTAATTTAAAAATGGCAAGGCACAAATGAGGGGCGAATACAATAAGGGACAATGTTCATAAAAATATAAATATACTGGGATTTTAAAAGAAGAAATATTATTGCTCCTTCTAAAAATTAGAAAAATTGCTTCTAAAAAACAGAAAACTCCTTTTAAAAAATGAATCTCCTTCTAAATAATAGAACTCCTTATAAATTATAAGTATTTAATACTATGATAAGTAAATCAATTCGTAAAAATGTCTAAAAAAAAGTTAAAAAACGATAAAAATAAATCACATTTTATCTTCCTCAAAGGCTTCAAAAGGTGTTCCCCCGTTAGGGTCATCTATTATTAATGCGTTTTTTCTTTTAACTCAAGTCCTATTATTTAAAAGGTGTGCTATTATTTAGAAAGAGATTTATTTTTTAGAAGGAGTTTCCTCTTTTTTAGAAGGAGTTTCTTGTTTATTTAGAAGGAGCATTAAATGCCACCCATTTTAAAATATTTCGTTTTTGACTCGTGATTTTGATATGTGATTAAAGGTCAAGATTTTTTTTTTTTTTCATTCTAAATTTTATCACGATTTAGTGAGCGAATTAAATTCTGTTCCTTTTGGTAACATTTCTAACACGGTTGCAAAAATTCATGAATTTTATAAAAAATTCCGAGTTATTGAATTTTACGTTTAATTTACGGGAGACGAGTATATGAATAATTCATAAATTTTTGAAAAATTTGAAGAAAAACGTATTTACATCGCCTAAAAACCAGTAAAATTATTTTTAAAAACTACACTGTGTACATTGTGTACACACACATATAATAAAAACAATTTTTTTTTAAAAAAAAGCAAAAAATATGGTTCAATATAATTTATTCCATTAAACAAATTATATTTTTTAATAAAAGATTTAAGAAAGAATAATTTTCATTTTCAATATCCACGTCCAATCGGTTTCTTAATTTTGTATGGACAAGTCCGAGACTTTAAAAAGTTTGTTCCAATCCAGCGGTAGCTGCTACTGCAGTTAACAATTGCCCAAGTTTTTTTTCAAAATATCATCTGTGACGATCTCATAATGCAAAGCATTTTGCGTCTTCCACCATTCATAACTCGTCATTGTTTCCAGAATTCCAGCAGGGAACCTAGATTCACGAAACGGTGAAAACAAGCTTGAAATTTCATGAACATCGTCATACATTTATTATCTCTTCAATTATAGTAAATTTTTTCGATATATTCCTGTCCCATTTGTTTTTCGTTTTCAGTTAAATTAAATTTAAATTCATCGGAATGGTATTCTTTGTTTAGCTTTAATTGCACAGAAATGGTTAGCATGTAGCACGCAAAATGCACTGGCTTTAATGATATTTCGTAACGTTTTATAAATATTTATTCATATGCGGGTTTTAACAACCGTGATTCCTAATAAAAATGAAGTCTTGTGCCAATCCAATGGTAAATTATGTTTTCGAAAACAAAGTAAAATATTTCTACGTACCATGATAATACTACGCATAAGCTCTTCATTGTCTTATCTATAAAAGTCACTTTTAGATAATCCAATTATAATTATTTCTTTAGAATTAACGTGTAAAATATTTCACATTTCTCTACAACGGAAAATTAATAATCTATATGATTTATAAAATGCTACTTATATATCTCACTCATTTTCTTTTATTTTATGGCGTATATATCGATGGGGTAGACATCCAATTTATTTAAAGTTCAAAAATTGCTATTATTTTACTTGAATGTTTCAAATCTTATTTTAAATTATAGAATATAATAACGATTTCATGTCTGAGAGGCATCCCAAAGTACTAAACGTTTTTTTTTTATTGTTTGCTTTCTTGATTAAAAGAAAACAAATACTTACATTAAAAATTTTCACCTTCAGTAAGCAATTTTAAAACGGAAATTGTGTTGAGAGTTAAGATTTTGGTTTTTGTGCCAAATATTCTTCAACATTCGTGTTGTTAAGTGTATAACAGTGTACAAGTACATGTAATTCATGTAGGTAGTATACATACTAGAACTAGTACTAGTATTAATGTTATATGTGTTGTGACGACATTATAGTAATAACAATAATGAAATACGATAACGAGAAAATTTTACAAGAGTTACATACAATACAATTTACATGATCACCTATGGTTTTGCTTCATTTTATCGAAGTTTCGATTAAATAAAGTATTGTAATCGTGATTTTTTTATTTCTTTTTTTTTTATATATTGTATAGAATGTAATGAAATCGTTGGTAGAGATGGGACTAAATAAAGATGGTGACAGAGGAAGTAGCGAGATGGATTTTTATGGAATTTAAGCAAACAGAATACATATTATGTTAATAATGTTGTGTGAAATGACAGCGTTTCCAACCACTAAAATGGTCATACCTTTCGTAATTCCTGACAAAATAAGTTCATCTTTACACTTTTGGAAAACCTAATAAGTTCTTTTAAAGATAAAAATAATTGTTTAGCTAATTTTTTGGTGGTTCTTGTTTGAACTTGAAATTTAGGAAAAATTGAACTAAAATTAATTTATTAATTTTTGGTTGATTTACATGCAACAATTGAAAAATCTTTAAAATTAGAATCGCTCAAAACTTTTTGATTCTAATTTTCGAGATTCCACCTGTATTTTAAAATATCAAAATGTATGGTTTCTACAGTGGTTTTAAAAAATGGTTTTAAATATTGCTTTGTCTGGAATTATATTAGATGGGATGAAGCATAGTAAATAACACAAAATTTTCATAAATGTGATGCTTGTGGATTTTATCAGCATATTCTCAGCGCAGTAAATAATATAAGAGAAATATTATATTATATTAATATAATCACAACAAAATACATATTAACAGTTCATTTGTACTGAAAAGACATAAATAAATATCATTTTATTATTTGTAAGGCATTAAATATACAAATCTTTTTTTTTCAACTGTTGTTCCTTGAAAACACACCCGAATATATCCACTTTCTTATTCAAAATGTTTTATTCGTAACTTACACCTTTATACCAATTTTCATTTAATTAAAATCGAACCCGAACCATTAAATTTGAGGTTCCGTAAAACGGTTTTGCATTCTAAATTTTGCTTACAGTTTTGTATGCAGTAAATTAAGCCAGTAACTATTATCTAGCCCTTTATAGAATTTAGTTAATATTTCCGTTTTTGAATATCAGCTCAGCAGGATGAATGAATGTGCCGTGCTATGAACATCAAAACTTTTTGTATTATTCATGTTCATTATAATTACACAACGAACATAAAAATCGCTTTATGTTTGTTATTTATTACTTAGCCTCCTTTCTTATTCTTCCTTATATATAATGATACATATTCGTTTCCATTATCGTATGCGCATCGTCACATAAACAAAATACGTATAAAAAAATTAAGTAATTCAAAACTTTTTCCATTTACACAATAAGTAAGTTTTTTTTATATTTTTTTTTTTTCAAAGTTAATTTATTACTTGCTAGTTTTCCAATTTTTAGCGCAGAAACTTTATTATTGATGTCAGTCAGCGGTTTCAATAATAATATGTTTTTCTTCTGTACCAATTTGAAAATCTAATTATATATTATATTGGTGTGCTATTGTAAAAATATGATTTTCGCCGTCATCTATTAAATATCAAACTATGTACAAAAATAAAAAAATATTAACAAAATATAATTTCAACGCACATAATTATTATTACCACATTATAAATTATAATGTTTGATTAAATAATACAGTTTTTTGGTTGATAAGTAATTTAAAGTACACTTAAACTTAGACCATATTCTCTGCTTATACGGTTCGATGCAATTTAACGGTAATGTATCTAGTTTAGATAAATTGTAAATGTTGCTTTTAGATGCATTGTTTATAGAAAGTTTGGAACATGAAAGATTTTACAATATAAACTACCGTATAGCAGATTTAATAAAGATTTTAATCCTAATTTGATCTTTATTAACTATAAAAGGTGCACAAGAACAAAATGTATGTTAGCTAATAACTTTCCTTTATTAAATTTAACTATAAAAGTAATAAATTTGTTTTGTAATAAGTTTCTTGAGATTTTCTAAACAATAATTTGTTTATACTCCAACCATATCGTTTTAATCTGATGGTGATGGGTAATAAATTTCGTTACAAATTCAAGAATATTAGGAACTTATTATCAGAATAAGTATAGTGCATAAAATTTGTGACAATATATGTATATTAGGGTGGATCCAAAAAAACTATTGAAAACTCCGGGTGCTTAAAGATATACATATATGCGTTTGTGAAAATAATAGATAGTTAGTTACTTGATTTTTTTAAAACATTTTTTTTTTTTTTTTAAATGAAATAAAAATAAAGTTTGGTTTCGTAATTTTTATTTAATGTGCTTTATGTTAATCTTATTTCCGAAAAATTATGATTTCAATTATAAATACTTACCGGTAAATTATTTTACAATTGTGGATTTGTCAGTATTTGGGAAAATTTATTCTATGTTTTTCTACAATTTGCAAGATATATTGCTTTTCATCTTCTTTTCCTATAATAAGCAAATAAATAACTATAATAAGTTAATTAAACGAAGTGTTTAAAAGGTTATTTTATTATATATTGTTTAATTTTTGTGACGTTTTTTTTCTTGGTTCTTTGTGTTTTTTTTATACAAAACATGAGTTTTAAGATGTTTAAAACAAAAAAAAAAACCAGTTGCCAATTAATTCATTTTTGTTAGAAATAAAAATAGGGTATATTTAGTATATACCGCTCACAAAAAAAGGGAACACTACCATCCGAAAAACCAAAAACAAAAAAAAATTGAATCACAAGGTAAATAAACGTCAGTGTGTGTCTTTTGGTATATTGACCATCAAAATATCCGCCCGGCCAACCACAAATCCAGAAGAAAAAACCAAAAAATAAAAATTTGCGAAGCAATATATGAAGTACTTACTTGAAAAAGAAGTAAATAATATTAAAAATATTTGGAAAAAAAAATCGATTATAAATAATATTTAATAAAAGCTAAAAATTAAATTTTTATTTTTAAGTTTTATATTACTGTAAATAAAAATAAAAATAATTGATTTTTTTGTGTTAAATTAATTCAAAATATAATTAGGATTTTGATTATCATTCAATAATAATAAATAAAATTTAATTTTGTCTTTTATACTGTCTTTTATTCGGAAGGTAAAAGACGAAAAAGACATGTGAAAAATTAAATTGAATAAGACATATAACATATAAAAGGCTATATATAACTTGAAATTTCGATAAAATTTTACTGTTCACGTTACCGAGAGTCTACTGACCTACTGTATTTATATAATATTGAAATAAACGTGAAATCGTGGCGTCTTTCACTTAAAATTTCTAACATATCAAATTCAAACTCATTAAATATAATATTAAATTTTGTCTCACCATAATTTTATCTAATGAACGGCTCTACCGCTCCGTAGCGATGACTAAAATTTCTACTTGGGATTTACATTAAATTTAATATACGCATATACTGACTATATAATGTTTATTGTCACGTAACCCAAATACGCTGTACCTAACTACTAAGCATGCATGACAATTATATTTTAATGAACGTTGAAAAAAGCATTGTAATTAAAAAAAAAAAAAAAAAAAATTGTACTCAAATAAAAAATGTTTTAATACCATGCATATAAAAGCAAAATTATAAATTGAAAAATGTATTTCATATTGTTTAATATTTTTGTGTTATATTTATTAAGGTGGTTCATTTTTTCATATAAACGTTTGACCCCAACGCAATCGGCTTGAAATTTAAGAGAAATATGAATAGGAAAGTGTCAATTTTCTTATTTTTACATATTCATAATCTTGGAATAGATGCTAGAGTATCTGTGAGAACCTACACTTGTTTTTCAATATCTTCCAAAACTGTTTAAATTCGATGAAGATTGGTTAAGATTACCTTTTTAGCAAATAAATGACAAAACTCACTGTCTTAGAAGGTATAACTACTAATGAATAGCTGCAGATTGTCAAATATTTTTTATCATCTATTCCGAGGATAAAAATAAGAATTTTGACACTTTCTGATGAATATTTCTTCAAAATTGCATATCATTTTCGTTGAGGTCAAACAATTACCGAATCGGCTCCGTCAAGAAACTTAAGCTTTTCTAACCCAGTGCCACCATTTAGATCGAAAAAACGGAAAAAACGAAAAAAGTTAAAAAAGAATCACCTTATTATTTATCCATATATTTATCAATATTGATAATAAAATATAAGAAGTATTGATAAATAACCGCGTGTATTTTAATGTCGATACATAATTTGTCAATTAAAATTCCTGATTAATATTAATTTAATGCATTACTGTGATATGGTGTTATCTGGCGCGTCGACCAATATGATAATAATTAAAAACCATTAAAAATCCACCGTACCCATATCACACACAAAACACAGCTCTATAACGTGAATTTAAAAATTAATTATTACTATTTTTATTATAATATTTGTTTTTGTTTGTTTTTAGATTTTTTTTTTGTTTTTGTTTTTTGAATAATATTGGCTATTGCCAATTACTCGCTTTAGGCCATTTTAAATATTATGTTTAATAAATTAAATTGCTTAATTTTAATTGTTTTATTGCTTAAGGCATTATTGATGTGCATGTGCATTATAGTGACGGGTAATAACAGTGAACAAATAACATCAGTATGTACAAATACACCGAAATGTGTATCATTTGTCACCCAAAGTGATTGTTCAAAAGGGAAATTTCTGGAAATTGATCCGAATGAAAATTGTTGTCCAGCTTGTAGAGGCGGTTTAGGTATACATTTAATCCTGTAGTCAATATTAAATAAAAAAAACTTATAAATTTCCTTTTTTTCATTTTTCTTCTTTTCATTAAATTATGTTAAATTTGATTATGTTAAAGGTTTCGGTGTATTTGGTTGCAATCCCAATAATAAACGTAGAAAATGTGCGCCAGGTTTGAAATGTGTTGATAGCATGTGCATGTTAGATAAAAGTAAATTGTAGAAAATTTGAATTTGAAATCGTTTACATTTTTTTTTCAAAATCTTAGATTTTATTCCTTCTTTTTTAAAAAAATAGGTTTATGCTCATATACTTACCATTTAAAAAATATGAAAAATTTACCTCAATGTAATGCAGATGGAACATATCATATCAAACAATGCAAGGTAATATTTTTTTTTCTTTTTTTTTTTTTTTTGTTGAAACAGCATGTTCATACACTTACCATTTGATATAAATTTAGGGTGACAGAATTTCTGGACGGTAAATTCAAATTCTTTTATGTTAAATCAATGAAACACGTTAACAGCTTTTCTTTTCTTTTTTTTATTAAAAAAATAAATGTAGTTGTTTCTGCTACAATGAGCATGGAAAAAGAATTTTTGGTTGGGATTGGTGGATAAATTCAGAAAATATGACTTGTGGTACGTAAGAATATTAAGAGATTTACATTTGTTCTCTTATTCTATAGATTGCATGAAGAAAAATAATTTCATAAGAAGTCTTTATTGTTCAACATCTTCCCATTCACCAGTTTTTTATTTATAGCTTGTAGTCGGCATAGAGATGAACTCGAATCGAATGGTCGTATAGATGTAACATTGCACTGTTTACAAAATGGTAATTATGAGGAATTACAATGTGATTCTGGTATTTGTTGGTGTGCTATCCCAGAAACAGGGCAATTATTACCTGGAACTAGAGCTGTCCCAGAAAAAATGTGGACACTTTTACCATGCTGTATGTTTTTATATTCCATATTTACAATAAAGAATATAAATTAAAATAATTCGTAATTAATTTTTAGATGATTCAAATAAAGCTGGTTCACAATATTTGCGGCAATGTGAAAGTGGAGCCTATGCTCAAAATCTAATAAGAAACTCTTTGCATATTCATGGTACAAATGATGTTTCATTTAACGACATTAAATGTGACTATGATGGTAGCTATGGAATCTATAGAATTGAAAATGGAATGTTAGTATTCAAAAATTTAAAATTAACTTGAAATTTATTTTAATTTTATTATATTTTTTTTTCTTTCGTATCAGAGGTGCATGTACTTGGCGCGATGGAAAACGAATCGGTTCATTTCAAGTTAACTCGAAATTTGTATCATTGATGAACTGTTGTAAGAAAAATTATTTAAACGTGTTTAATGCTATAAATTTTTTGAAATCTAATTACAAATAAACGAAATTCGTTAACAGATTGTGCAAGAGATCAAAAAATATTCGAGAAAGCAGATCTTGGTTTTCCTCTATCATGCGCTGGCAATGGAAACTATGAACCAACTCAAGATATAAGCGGAAAAATATTTTGTGTTGATCGCGATGGTTTTGCAGTAACTGGCTATTTTGATACAATGATAGGTCTTGATTGTCACAAATATTTATACTATAATGTAAACTATCCAGTTGAAGAATAGATAAAATTCAATTAAAAAAGAAAAAAAAAGAAAATTAGTTGAAAAAATTTCGTTCATCCACTTACTGAACAATTTGAATATATTAAAAGCCACGCGCAAAACTAGTGTGTTAGGCTCTGCATATTTGTCCAGAAATGCCTATTGTGCATTATGCAATAAGTCTATGAAAGTCAGCTGGTTCATAATTTATTGTACATGGCAATATGGTGTTTTCGTGGTTTTAGAGAACATTAGGTATTCAAGAAAAATAGTTGCTATAAATTGGATTTCGATAGCCATATAAATATCCATTTCATTGACATGCACATTACACGTTATATAAGTCACACAATGTAAATAGAATGCTGGATGTTTAACTTTTTAGTATGCATGCACGCTATTTTACATTATGTGGCTAACAAATCGATTCTCGAATGACATTTTTTGCTTAAACACACTTATGTGGGATTGTAAATTTTCAACAGATTTCACTATAAAGAGTTATTGATTCAACTGAAAGGGTATTTTACAATTTTTATGGTTGAATTTAATATATTAGTCAAAATGAATTGAAATAGCAAATGTCATAGTTTTTTAAAGAAAATAAAAATTAGCAAAACTTTTAGTGCATTTTTTTTTACTAAACTTGAGCTATATAACATGTTTTTAATATAGCTCTCATATAAGGATTAAAATTAAATTGAAAATAATATTGTTGACAACAATTTCTTTTCAATTAATTTATACTTCAACTATCATTACATTTTCTACCTTATATACTGTATCGAATAGCGACGTTATATCAATGAAAAAAAAAAAATAATGATAAAAATGCTATTAGTAAATTGGACTATTCAAGTACAGCAACTTATCGTTTGCAGTACATTGCTTTTCGATGAACCGTTGTGCACATAGAAAGAATATCCAATTTTGTTTAATTATAGTTTTATTTTAGAGTACCGATAACGATATATTATTGTTACTTTTCTATTAAGGCACAACACAAAATGTTTGATGAAAACAAAATAATGTTTTCTTCTTAAATTACGGCTGTTGATTTATTCTTTTAATTATTGTGGCTCAAAAGAGAAAATCAATTAGATACATAATACGATTTCAAGTAAATTTCGTTTGAGCTTTTTAATGATTATTCTCATACTCGATTATAATTTAATTCCGGCTATTTTAAGCTAACCAATATCGTTACCCAATAGATTTTATTCGACTGTGTATTTTATTTAAAAATACATTTAACATTTTTCTCTTTAATTGGTATTTAAGTAAAAAACAATTTATACTTACAGTTTTACGTTGGAATGAATAAATTTTCCGTTATTTCAATTTCGAACCTACATTTTCTCAAATAAACCAAAGAAGAAAAAAAAATATTTAAAATTCAGATCACATTCATTTCAAACAAATCATGTTGTTTATTGCTTAACATGATTTTCCATTTCACTTAACATTTTTCTTGTATTGTGTTTTGTCTTATTTTTTCTTTTTTTTTCGTCGTTTCGTTCGAAACTTCTTCTTTCCGAGACAATGGAAATTGACATTTATTTTATTTAATTGTATAATTTTATTCTCTGTTTCTTCTCCCGACTACTTTAAGATATATTTTATATATAATTTAAGTAAGTAATGTGAGTTATGTTGTACCTAAATACTATTTTTTCTACTTTTTGAATGAAAATTCTCCAGTTATACTTCAAGAAAATCATCAAAAGAAAAATGAGCCAACAATTATTTAGTCATATAATATCATCAAAGAGCATACAGCTAATTTAGAGCAAAAATAAAATTATCCTTTTAAATAATCCCACAATTAAATTTAATATTTAAATTAATCACAATAATATTTTCAACTGAGCTGCGACGCATCTAATCAAGAAAGAAACTTGAATTTATAAATTATTTCTCGCACAGAGGATCAGTGAATTTTGGTTTATGGTCTTGCCCAGGGTATATACTATATAAACGAGCTGTTGTTAAAGCAAATACCTATAACAAGTTTTCAAATATATTTAAAAATATTCGCAATTATTTATGAAATAATTTATCGTAATCGAAGAATGTTAATATTCATTGCAAAATATTTATGCTGAAACACTGATGTGTTTTCTGTAGTCATTTATAATGCGTATACATCCGTATTCCGTATCCTCCATTTTTTCCATTCAGCATTTACATTCGATACATTTGGTGGTTTTTGCGCATACCATTTTTATTGTTATTTTTATTATTATTATTTCTTCTTATTTTTTTTTTTAAGTCCAAAATCTAATTTAAATATCTTTTTCTCTACATTCAGGCAATGAAACCTAATTTTAACCGCGCCAATCAAATATTATACTCGCACCGCGTGCTCATATTATACACATCTAAACAAAGTAGCGTAGATACCGCATACACACTTAAGGCAATCAAAGAAAATGTTCTGTAATTTTAAAGGGCTATTAAATTGAATTAATGTGAGATAGAGAACTTGTAAAAAAAAAATAGAAAAAAAAATCTTTTTTTTCGTATTTCTTCTGTTTTTTTTTATTTTATTTTTTTTTTTTATTAATTGCTGAAAATTAACATTGAGTGGGGTTTAGATGTAGCCTATGCTTTTTATATATAGATATAGTAGCAAATAAGTATTTGACATTTTACAAATATAGTATACTTACGATCGTAAACATAATAGCAATGTCCTACGTTTAAATGGATGGCATGGCATGGTATGAAGCCTGATATAATAAATTGTGAATAAATGTTCATTTTATTTTTTAAAGGTTTAAAATAAAAAAAAAAAACAAATTTCACCAATGCATTTATTACAAGTTTATTTATTTATTTTATTTATTTATTTATTATTAATAATGCGTACATCCTCCCGCACCTATTGAATGCTGGTACGACGACCCAATACCGTAGAAAGAGTAACAAACATAGAAGGGAGGTGCACTGCTCGCACTCATACAATTACGTTTTTTCATGGTGTCTAGATTTGACAGCGGGTTGCCCAGCACTGCATCGCTCACACTTATTGAAAATCATTACTCTGCACCGCTCATGTGATCAATTGAATGTCAAA
>JAABKK020046731.1:0-12312 GCA_011634745.2 Catotricha subobsoleta | reverse complement strand
TAATAATAATAATAATAATAATAATAATAATAATAATAATATTAATAATAATAATAATAATAATAATAATAATAATATAAATTATAATAAAATGATATATAAATAAAATAATGAAATAAATATACTGAATTTAAGCGATATGTGAAAATTGATGTTTTATTTATTTCTAGCATTTAATTTCCCACATTTTTTTTTAACGTAGTACATGCTTGAGGGAAAACTTCATAGCACCACATCCTAAAGGAATGAATATTGGTCCACAAATCGTATTCCACATCGCTTATTAAATGAAAAAAGGGATGAGCTGGAACCTGGCAGTACAGCATTTGTTATTATAAATATGTAAATTATTCGGTTTTAAATAAATCGCAATGTCCTTTGATGAACTTTTTGTCAGATTTTCTTTTTTTTTTATCATTTAATTTGTATTTATGGATAATGTTACTTACGCAGAACCGTATAGAATATCTAGGGGTTGTGTGAGACCTACCTAGGTTTTTGATTATGATGGTGATGATCACTGTTACCCATGCTACTCTTAAAGGAAAATAATTGCACATTTTTATTTTAAAATAAACATTCTTACTTACGAAATAAAATCTATTTATCTTAAATTGTAAGATAAATTCTTATGGCGATGGGAATAATCTAGATTAACAAAAATGGAGTAAGCTAAATTTATGAACAGTTTTGGCTTTTGGTCGTCAAATAAGTTGAATTTGCATTCATTAAATACACTTTATTTGACAGATCAGGAGCAAAAATTGTTCATCATATATATTTCAAATGCAAATTTTTGGTTCAACAGAGTGAAAAGTAAAATAAACTCAACTTTTCTTTTACATACCAATACCACACACCAAACACCACAGCTTAATACCATTTCATTATCACTCCCATAAATATAAAAACATTTAAAATCTTTTCTTAACATAAAAATATATTTTTAAGAATTGCATTATTAAACAAAAGGATAACAGAAA
Organism: Catotricha subobsoleta; assembly: GCA_011634745.2. NCBI lineage: Eukaryota > Metazoa > Arthropoda > Insecta > Diptera > Cecidomyiidae > Catotricha > Catotricha subobsoleta. Next base: position 11,329 of record JAABKK020046731.1, on the reverse strand, counting down.
CTTTATAACAATTTTCAGCAAAGACAAAAAGTAAAAAGAGATTATTTACTATGTGCAATCTGTTATAGGCGACAGCGCTTCATTAATTTTTAACCAATTTCTAGTTTTCTCTATTTCAGAGCTAACCACTATAAAAAGTTCTTTATCATTACTTTTTAATAGTGATTTCAGGTAACTTTGAAGTTCATCTTCATTGCCAATTTTTTCTGGTGCATCTAATTTTGAGTCTAGATTCCAATAATTGTTATCTATTTTTCTAACAGCTATCCAATGGCGTCGTTTAAATGGCAATACCAAAAAACCAACTTTATAATCTGTGGGAACATTTAAAATGAAACCAAACACCTGTGATGTTTCTATACACGATGGATTTCTATAAAAATAAATAAATAAAAAAAAAAAAAAATATGATTATTTTAGTTATTCAAAATATTTATGGAACACTTACTTCCTCTTATCAAACCAAATTGCCTCACAACCTTTCAATTGCAATGCCGTCATTATGACATTAATGTCATAGTTTCCTAATCCAAGTAGAGATTTATGTGGATTTATCCATTCACTGGGTGATAATTGTTTACAGATTTCATCTAATTGGGATTTTGTATATGAGCCTTTGGCTGTCAAAACAACAATTTCATATTATTAATGCTGATTAAATCAATGAACTAATAGATGACAATTACCTTGAAATAAATTATTTAATGCATGAAGCGCACAAAGTTCTCGAATTTGCTTTTCATGATATACAGAAAGTGCTCCCATCATAAGATTTTTAAAGTATTACTAACAATAATTCAACCACCCCAAACTATCTGATAACCAAAATAATTTATTAATTCGTAACAGATTTGAGGAAAATTTATAAACGGATTTTTACTTGTGTTATTAGTAAAATAAATTATTAAATTTATTCATGTTTGTTTACTTCTTATTAGATTTGATTTGATGACAAATGCGTTTTTTTTTAATGTACGTAGTTGACAAGTGATTTGACTTTTCGAAATTTTTCATGTTTTGCTCAAAATTGATTCTGACAATTTAAATAAATTTGTTTTTCAAATGTTTGTGGGTCTGAGTTTAGAACAAAGTTCTTCGCAACTCTGACTACAATAGACGTCTTCGAGGAATGATTTTAGATTACTTTAGAGTAAGTTTAGTCAAAAATTCATTATTCTTTTGACATAAAAGTTACTCTAAATCTAAATTAATCTAAAGTGATGATCTAAAGTCATTGCTCGAAGACACCTAATAAAAGATAATGAAGTCTTCTGGAATTTTACTACAAGCAAGATTTCTGACTTCACGATTTAATCTTTCCTGTAATGTAATAATACACGTTGAGTTGGTACCTAATTTTCTTATTTATTTATAAATTTTAATAGCTCATAGTCATACTCATTCACTTATAATCACATCTCTAAACTCAAATACGTCAGGTTCTCTGCTAGGCATCAAAATTAAAAAACTAACAATTTTACTGCCGCTTTTCTGTCCTAATACATCACTCTCACTCTGTATAATCGATTGAAAATCATAATCTAAAGCCATAAGGCACATCGCGATGACATTTCTGTCCTTTAGTACAAAATTCAGCTATAAGAGTCTTTGTTTGTCCTCCAATACTTTAGTCAGCTACACAGTTCAGCTATACATCGCTAGCACGTTACGTCATTATTCATTTTTATTCATTTTTATAACCTCAAATCACACTTTGGTACCCATATTTTGTATGGAGTATACATCGCTAGCACATGACGTCATTATTCATTTTAATTCATTTTTATAACCTCAAATCTCACTTTGGTACCCATATTTTGTATGCAATATTGGTACCAAAGACACGTTTTAGGTTATCTTTAGCTGTCAAGTGTCAAACGTGCTAGCGATGTATTGGTACCAAAGACACGTTTTAGGTTATATTTAGGTGTCAAGTGTCAAACGTGCTAGCGATGTATTCATTATAATATGTATGTGTATAAGGCACATCGCCACACATACATATATATTATAATGAATAGCTGAACTGTGTAGCTGACTAAAGTACTGGAGGACAAACAAAAACTTTTATAGCTGAATTTTGTACTGGAGCACCGACCAAACATCAACAGATTGGTCGACCAAATGTTAAATGTTTATAATTTGTTGTTGTTAAAATGTTAAAACATATTTCAACTACAAATAAAACCAATATCCTGACTGTTTCTATTATTACAATTGAAAAATGTCAGAAAGTTTGTTGGAGGTCTGGTTTCCATTCGGCCACTAGTTTTCGAAATTAGGGGGACAGACAAAAAAAATACAGTAATAGTGATGTATATAAATAAAATACCCAATAAATCATGTTTTACAAACTCATTCCGCTAGATGTCCCGATGTCCGTAGTCTGTTTGGGATAAATCATAACCTAAAACAGGGTTTTTAAGGCACTAGGAAATAACGCCCGAGGGTGGAAATAGCGCCCGATGGAATTAACGCCCGATCAATTTTTTGATGTGGTAATAGCGCCCGATGGAATTAAGGCCAAACGAAATTAATGACATGGAATTAACGCCGGATAACATGTTCATGTTATTCTGAGGTCGCAAAGATTCTTTAATAAGCAAATGGTTCTGTAATTTTTTGATAAAGGCATATAATGTTACTCTGAGGTGGCAAAGATCCTTTAATAAGTAAATGGTTCTGTAATTTTTTGAAAAAGGCATAATGTTATTCTGAGGTGGCAAAGATCGCGTTTGGAACTGCATATGGGGTCATGATAAGTTTTTCGTGCTATAAGCAAATAAGCTGTAATTTTTTGAATATTAAAAAAAAAATCATCCGGCGTTAATTCCATCCGGCGTTAAGTCCATCCGGCGTTAGTTCCATGTCATTAATTTCGTCCGGCCTTAATTCCATCGGGCGCTATTTCCACATCAAAAAAACTGATCGGGCGTTAATTCCTCGGGCGTTAAAGCCGGCCACCGTTTTTAATGCAAATTCTATAAGGTTTTTCGAAAATGGTTTTTCCCAAACAGACTAGCGACATTGCGGAAAAAAAATGAACAAAAAGTGAAAGTTTTAAGTACAGTTTCAGAATGAAATTCGTTTTCAGCGGTAAAAAAAAAATAATCGTATTGGTGGAAAGGAGCCAACTTTTCAGTGTAAAGTAACATTTCTTTCGCATTTTTTTTTTATATTGATACGTTGGCAATCTTATAAATAAAAAAAAATTCTCGACACGTCAAAATTTTATTAGTTGCAAATATTTGTGTTTGGAATTCTTATTTATTCTTTAAAATAAATGCACCAGTTCTATTAAAATATATTCGAAAGTATGATAAAAAAAATTAATGTGTAAATAGATTACAGTAATTGGGTAATAATTAGTTTTAGTCACAAATTAATATTTAAAATTATTTGATTCTATTTTCGTATTGTTAAATAACAAAAAAAAAATCTAAATCCAATTGTGTGAAGGATTAATGAACGTCATCGTTTTTGTAATTTTGCCATTTTGCTACCAATTTTATTTATAAATTTCTGAGTTATATAAAAAAAAAAATTGTTTACAAACAATTTTTTAAATGAAAATATTTCTCAGAATTAATAAGGTTCTTATTTGATTACGCATTACGTTTATATTATGAAATATTTGCAAATGATTGTGAAATTTAATTAATCGGTTCCAGTTTCTTTTATTCTAAATGACTAAACAAATAGATTTTTTTAAGTGGGTGTTTGTTTTTCATTTTTTTTTTTTTTATTATTAAATAATTATTTTAAAAATATTATAATGAAACATTTTTTAGGTATTTTGTTTAATTTAATTACATCATAAAACTATTGTTCGTATTCATGATTCGATTATATCGCCGATATGTATGCAATTTATAAAATACAGAAATATATCATTTTCGTTGCATCAGTTTTAATTTAATTGCAATTACTTTTCGTTATTGTTTAGTAAGTACTTTCTAAAGTTAGCATTGATAAAATTAATTCATTCCATAATAAATATTTTTCAATTTAATATGGTATTTCTGTGAAATCATTTCAATATTTTAATACATATTTCGCTGATAGTGATTTTTAATTTTATTTTTGAAAGTAAGGAATTAGTTCTTTGTTTTGTTTATATTTATAATTAATCTTAACAGCACAATATATTCAGTAAAGAACATTAGTTCTTCGAGATAACTCCATTTTACGAGTCGTGCCTTCTTTAAAGGTGAAATTTATTAAATGTTTTTAAGTATTTTCTAATATTTTCATAATTTAATTATTTTATATATTCATCAATAGATTATGTAAAACTAAGCCTTAATTATAGATTATAGATTATAATTTATAAATGTAAATGTGATGCAATCTTTAAAAATTATTTATAATTATAATATAATGTGATGCAATTTTTAATTATAAATTCTTTTAAATAATTATAATTCGTGATAACTTTTTAAAAAAAATTTAGTGAAGATTTATAAAGATCACCGAATCGGTTAGAAATCTTTTGGGCTTTGATTATATTATTAAAGAATTTTAATGTCAATTTTTTAAGCAAACATTTTTCATATAATTTTTTTTTTTTTAATTCATAATTTTATCAAAGAATTTTTAATTTTTTTTTAAATGGCTTCGAAACCTTTGAGGGTGCATATTTGAAATTTAATGAGACATTTTTGTGAAATCATTAAAATGTTTTCATACGGTTTCTAAGAATATATGTATGTGGATATATTCTATTATAGAATGTCTTGACTCAAAGAATTGAGTAATCTTTTTCATTAAATGTTCAGAATGTATTAAACATTTTTGAGTATTAATTAAATATTTTATATATTTATTATTTAATTACGAAAACCAATCTTTAATTTTAATTTATGATTATTAAGCTATCTGGTAAAATCTTTAAGTATCATTTATTTTAACTATAATTTTACTTCATTTTTGAGAAATGAAGGTTACCCCCTTGACTTATAAAAATAAAAATTACCCTTGGTCGATTTTTATTTTATATTTTTATTGAATTATTGTTCTGCAAATTGTGTTTGTATCTATAAATAAAGTTAGTTACCTCTAAAAAAAAAGAAAGAAAGAAAGTCATTTACGAGCATTTATTATTATTATTTATTTACATTCACCAGCAGTACTTTAATAGTTCAAATTTAGTATTTAGTTTATTGTAACTTAATTTAACTTATTAGGCTAGCAACATATATTTAAAAAAAATGGAGCCAGATAAACCTTATGAAATGCAACATCCTCGTGGAATAGATTATTCAAGTATTAGAGGTAAAACTGTTTTGGTAAGTCCTACTAATGAGCAATTTGATTTGCTGAAAAAACAGTTAGAGAATCGAATAGCTGATTGCCGCGGTGAAACGATTTTCGATATTGGAATTGGTGAAGATGGTGATGATAATGGTATTGATCCAGAAGAATATTCTGCATCATTAGCAACACTACAATCATTGGCAGCTACGTTAGATGCAGATTGTGTTGAATTAAGGCAACGTCCGTCTGATAAAGGTATGACTGGACAGTATTTAATACGCAAGCGTGTTGTTCAATCAGATTTTATGGAAATAAGGTAGTAATTTATTTATTAAATATTGATATTATGAATTAGAGAATTATATCAATTATGAATTTTAGAGTGGCTGTTGTTGGTAATGTTGATGCTGGTAAATCAACACTTTTGGGTGTAATAACGCATAATGAGTTAGATGATGGACGTGGTTTCGCTAGAAAAAGATTGTTTAGGCATAAACATGAAATGGAAAGTGGACGAACCAGTTCTGTAGGCAACGATATTTTAGGTAATCAGTAATTTTTATTTGAAAATGAATGTAATTAAATTAAACATTTTTTTTTAAATTTCTTGCTAAAGGTTTTGATAGCGTTGGTAAAGTTGTTAACAAGCCAGATCACGGTACTTTGGATTGGGTTAAAATTTGCGAGAAATCGGCGAAGGTTATTACATTTATAGATTTGGCTGGCCATGAAAGATATTTGAAAACAACAGTCTTTGGAATGACGGGCCACGCCCCAGACTTTGGAATGCTTATGGTATAGTAGAATTTTTTTGAAAATAGTAGACCAGAAAGTCAGTTTTTTTTTATAAAGAAGAATTTAATTTATTTTAGATTGGCGCAAATGCTGGCATTGTTGGTATGACAAAGGAACACTTGGGTTTGGCGTTAGCTCTGTCAGTTCCTGTTTTTGTTGTTATAACTAAAATAGATATGTGTCCACCAAATGTTCTGCAAGACAATTTGAGGCTTTTATGCAAAGTTTTAAAATCTCAAGGTTGTCGAAAAGTCGCTGTAATGGTTAGAACTCCTGACGACGTTGTATTGAGTGCAACAAATTTCGTATCGCAGCGTCTATGTCCCATATTTCAAGTTTCAAATGTTACTGGTGAAAATTTGGATTTGCTGAAAATGTTCCTCAATTTATTAACAACACGAATGGCTGGTTTAGAGAATTTACCACCTGAATTTCAAATTGATGATACTTATTCGGTTCCTGGTGTTGGTACTGTAATATCTGGCACTTGTCTACAAGGCACTATTAAATTGAATGACACACTTTTATTGGGACCTGATCCAATAGGTCATTTTATTCCAATTGCTGTTAAAAGTATACACCGTAAACGTATGAACGTTACCGAAGTTCGAGGTGGACAGACTGCAAGTTTTGCTTTAAAAAAAATTAAAAGATCTCAAATTCGAAAAGGGATGGTCATGGTAAGTCCAGAAATAAATCCTAAGGCGTGTTGGGAATTTGAAGGTGAAATTGTAGTTTTACATCATCCAACAACAATATCAAATCGTTATCAAGCCATGGTGCATTGTGGTAGTGTTCGGCAAACAGCTTCAATACAAACAATGTCGAAAGAATGTCTACGTACCGGTGATAAGGCAAAAGTTCGTTTTCGCTTTATCAAACATCCTGAATACATTCGTCCACAACAACGAATGGTTTTCAGAGAAGGTCGAACAAAGGCGGTTGGTAATGTTATACAACCGTTAACAACTGCGGGGAATGCTGTAAATAGACCAAAACCAAATAAAATGCAATCTCGTGGACAACAAAATCAAAATCCAAATGCTAAATTGGATATTTCGGCCGGTTCTGCTAGAGATGACGTTACAAAATGTACAAAAGAAGGAGTTATTGATATCGGAATGGACAAAAGAGATCTGATCAATCATCATCGAACTAGAACAAAACGACCACCACCAAACATTACAACAACTTAATTTTTTTTCCAATTCAATTATATAATTGATCATCCCCAGTAATTCTCTAACGATCGTTTATTATAAAATAATATATGCACACAGAGACTCGCCGAAAAACTTAAATTTATTATAACAATGGAAAAAAGAACATGTTTCAAATAATAGAAAGTAGAAATATGTTTTTTTTTTTCATCTTGTAGAGATGAGGAAGAACAAAGAAATATTTTAAAATTATATTTTTTTAGAAGAAAAAAATCACATATTTTTTGAAATGGAATGTTTTTAATTTACATGAAATACATATTTTATTCTTATTTTAAACATCATTAAAATAATATACAATAAAAATATACATTCTTAATAAAGAATAAAACAAATATAACTGAATTGAAAAAAACATTTTTTTTATTGAATCAAAAATCAGATCTAACAAATAACTACAAATTTTAATTTGCAAATATATGCAAAAGTTAACATTATACACAAGCTTCAAGTTATGTATATATATTCCCTACATATCAACATCTGAAATACCAAACATTCTACCTGCAATGTTTTTTTTGTCGAAAATTAAATTAATTAACAAAACAATTTTTTTTTTTTTTTTACCATTATTGACTCTTAAACAGTATTTATAAGAATACTGAGTTGGATGACTTAATTTAGTGATTTTTGAATTGTTTAGGGGGCAAAAAAATTAAATAATACTAAAACCTTCTTTATAACAAAGAAGAGTTTACATTTATATAATAATTTAATAAACTATTATCTAATTGGTCAAATAAATAAAATTATAAATGGACTTAAAATGTATTTAAATTTGCTTGGGCGCCAAAAATAACATTATTACCAATTTATTATTTCAACAAGCGACTTAGCACTGCCTTCACTCTATTCCGTTTTCATTGTCACTTCATAATGCATGCTTTTCATTTATAAAAGAAATAAATTAAAATTAATTCTATATTTACTTATAATCTTGTGTGTAATTTATTAAATAATAATAAAACACTTTGTAATTTATTCGTTAAATTGTAAAATATTTTTATATCTGATTTCTGTTGAGGAATTAATTATTGTGAAAATTATGTTAGAATATTACGTTGATGGATAATATTTATCAAGCGTCAATATAATAAGTAATAGTAAATCGATGTGTCTGTGCTGAGTTGTAAACACGCCCTTGGGAATATATTTATTGACTTAGCAGGCACATACGAAGCAATCTCATTATTTCTTTAAACTTCAGTCAGAAAATGTATTATTTTGAGACTGACTGAATAATAAAAATACGCCACAGCTATTATGACTCATTTTCATAAATGGTGAAATAATACTTTCGTAATGAAATAAATGGTTTTTGCTAAATTGAATACTTATTTAATAACAATCAGAATTTTTTTTTATTGTGACTGATTGTTACAAGTCAAAGAATTAAAAGTCAACCGAATTCAGTGGTTTTTCCTATATATTTCTTTTTAGTTCATAAGCATTTAAATTTTGTATAAAATATAATTTTTCATGCAAATTTTTGACAGCTCAAACGATCACATAAATAAACTTTATTTTAAGAACTTAAATTGATGGATGGCTGATTGGTGCTTATAGGGACAAAATACAAAAAAAGAATAATGAATAATTTCATCCATTATACGACACACAGTCGCTTATTATTTTATAAAAGAAAAAAAAAATACTCCACACTTAAATGAAGTGTTAAGAAAATTTGATGAAGAGTAATCGAAAATCGAATCGACATCTCTGGGCTGCGATTCTTGAATTCGTTCAATAATAAGTAGTTATTGAATGCTACATTATTCGCTAAACTTTTAAAAATTATATGAAATTGTGTTTTCTTGATTCTCGAATTAAGTGTACTCAAATTATGGAATGAAAATCGTACAATATACAAAGAATGGTAGTCAGCGGTTTATAGATAAATTCTATTTATCTGAATATAGTGAAGATTAGCCCCGTATCCAAGGGTAGGTTTTGTGGGGCTCCCCCAAGCAAAAAGAAAATATAAAAATAGAAATAAATTGGAAACCATCGCTTACTTTAGCCTCCCTCAGAAATCAATCCTAGATACGGAGCTGGTGAAGATCTTCAATTTATGCACTTCATATATTCAGATAAATAGAAAACGCCTTATATATGTATATATATTTGATTATTTTTTTGTGATTATTTAATTTTTTGCTAAATTCATTGCATTTTTGAGACATTAGAAAAAAAAAATGAAAATAAAAATATGTTAAAGACAATTTAACATTTTTTGTTTTTAATATCTTCTTTTTTTAATGATAAAATCATAATTTTTCATCAAGTAAAATTGACATAATTTCATTAATATGTAAGTATATTGAATTTATTGCTCAAATCAATGAATTAGGCATCAAATCTATGTGCAATTGTTAAAAAAGTACGTATGCCAATTGTGTGTAAAATGAACATGTAAATTTGAAATGAATTTTAGTAATGAATGACGAATGAGTGTAGATTTGATGCCTACGAATATCAGCTGTACATACATTGTATGTAAAGGTAAAATGTAGTATGGCGATCATTTGAATTTGCCCCAAACCTACATGTAGCAGCCTTTGGAGTTATCAAAGATATTCTCTGAATATCCTTCTTTCTAAACAAGTCAAAACTTATTTTAAATATTTTCGTTTACTCTAAAGCTGGTATTACACAAGTAAGTGTAATAGGAGTAAATAAGCAATACTGAAAAGAGATAAAATGATAAATAATAATATATGTTGGACAAAAGAGTAGTGCTGCAAAGATTTGCATGTCAAAAATTTGGCCATCATTTGTTCTATTTTTTATCTCTTTTTAATTTTGCTTATTAATAACCTTATTAAGCGCTTTTACACTTACTTACGTGTAACGCAGGCATTAAATTCTTCTTTCTATAAATTCATTAATAATTAAAATTGTTTCAGTAAATAAGTTTGAAAAGGTGCATGAAAATAGTGAATTTATCGCATAACCCCAGTCCCCAGAGAACGTTCTTAATACACATTTGTAGGTTAAATTCTCATATAATTATTCTTGCCACCCAAAGCTTTGAATTTGATTAACAAACATGTATGTGCAAATTACTAGTAATTTGGTAATTTAATTATTAGTAATATTGTTACTAAATCTAAGAAAATTACTAATTTTGGTTGACCTTTTATCGTTATATTACGGTAATATTTCTAAATTGGTAACAAAAAATTGTGGTAATATTATAACGACTTTGGTAACAAATGCTCCTTGGGTATGAATTCTTTATTTAATATGAATGTATTTTTTGTTATCAAAATATTTATGATGAATTTGACGAATAGTCTCGGAGAATAAGTATATCGAAATAAACAAAATTGATATCTAACTTTCGAATTTAATTACTATTGAGTAAACTGTAATACTCTAGATACACTATAGAGATAATGAAGTTTCGAATCATGATTAACTCCTATAATATAATAATCATATATGTATATAATATAACTGAATATGAGTTTGCGCTCAATATCTTGTAATAATAATGTAAATATTAACTATTTTTTTTAAGTATGTTGTTGGCAATGGTAAGTATTGGAACAAAAAATTCGATATTATTTAATTTTTGAGAAATTTAAAAAACAGGCTGCCAATATATTTTGTAACAAGAAAAACCAACTGGCAATGAGTTGGTACACGCTTTCATACTTGTTAGAAAAAAAAATTTCAAACCAACACTAGAATTTTTTCAAAAATTTTTTTAAAAAAAAAATAAATTAAAAAATCCAGTATATACCTAAATATTCACTAACACGTCTATCCCATGTAAGTTTTTAAGCGCTTAACTTTACACCCTTAATCGAAGATATCTCAAAAACTAAAAGTCGGATCGTCTAAATGTAAGAGTAGTATTGTCACTTTTTGTAATTTCGATGAGCCTAACATTTTTGTTGAAGAGAGTTTTAATTGATCTCCACTAGTTTGTGAGATATTTCTGTTTAGGGGCTGTCCATAAAGGACGCCACGTCTTAGGGGGGAGGGGGGTTCTGGCAAAATGTGACCATTTGTGACAGGGGGAGGGGGGGCTCGTGAAAATGTGACGTCCG
>JAABKK020046720.1:0-12313 GCA_011634745.2 Catotricha subobsoleta | reverse complement strand
ACGGTAATCTTGAGACAAAATGCAACTCAGAAAACAGTGGTACCGGGGGTCTTACAAAAAGTCGATCCACCCTATTAAACAGTCTCGCAAATAAGTCTATTCATGAAATAAAAATACTAAACTATAAATATATGAAACCATGTATCCAACTCCCATTAACTTTCATGATTTCAAGTTAACTAATAATCTTAAACAAATATTTATGAAAATAAAAACAAAAACAACAAAACAAATTGCTTCAAAGATTCTGACAATGACAATACGTATTTACTTTTATTTATTGAATGTAATTTATTTTATTATAATAATTCTCATAACTTACGTTTCTCATTTAATTTTATATTTCTATTGTATTAAGTATTAGACATTATACTATATGAGGGTTCTAATTCCAAAAGCGGCAATTTCCATAATTTTTTTCAAGCAATTATGTCTTATTGTATCATGCAGTAAGGATCAAAATTGGTCAAAAAAAATTATTATGGAGATTGCCGCTTTTGGAATTAGACCCCTCATATATATATATATATAGATTTCAATCATAATAAATGATTAAACAATACAATTATTATTTAAACTGTTGAACTTCATTTAAAATTCAAAGTGGTATTTAATTTTATATATTTTAGAAATTAATATATTCATAGTTATTATTAAACAACTTATTATTAAATTTAAGAAAACTAAAATGTGCGAAGATAGAATTAAAATCGTAACATTCTAAATTAAATTTTACAATATTATAGTGTTATTTAATCATTTTTATTGTGTTTTATCTTCTTTTTTTTCAGTGTTGCAATTTAAGCAACTTCTCAATTAAAAACTACTAGAACTTATATTAGAAATATGTTAAATTACACATTAATTGATTAATGTTAAACTAAAAATGGGGACAACAAATATGGATTTTGAAATCAAGCTCTTATTGAAGAAATAAATTAATTTAATTTCTCTTTTAAATCATTATTTTTTTTTTTATATAATATTATAAAATTATGTTTTAAACAATATAATATTTTTAAAAAAAAAAAAAAAAAACAACAATTATTACACAGAGCTAGTAATCTCAATTATCATCATAGCATGATGATCCAACGAAAAAAATTCATTAATTTTATTACAATTTTATTTATACCTACTATTTTACTTCATATTATGTTAATTATTAATTTCGGCGTAATGTGTTTTCTGTTGTGTCATCAAACTTCAGAAAACATTTTTTTTTTTTTTTATTAATTATCAAAATTAAATTGAATCTACAAAGTTTTGAAAGAAGAAAGATATTAGCCGCAAATTTTAAAATATTTTATATTAATTATATAATATATATAATCATTAAGATGAGTTATTTATTTATTTAAATTTTATTTTTAAATAATTTTTTTTTTTTTTTTTTAGTGTCGAGTGGAGAGTTTGAGACTTAAAGTCAGTTGTTAATAAATGCTTGAAAAATTCATTATTGTTAATTTTAAATTATAACTTATGCATACATTTATAGGTTAATTATAAATCCAAATTAATTTGTAGTTAGCAGCACAACCAAATATAATCCATAAACTACAATTTATTTCAAATTAGTAGTACTGTAATTAAGCGCTATATCTATTTATATATTGTGTAGCCATCGGTTGCTTATTGCGATTATTTAACAAGTAGATTCAAACTATCGTTCACGGTACATATTCATCGTCCTCTTCAACACCTGGTGGCGGTGGTTCAATTTCATATTTTGATTTTTTAGTGGGTGGCGGTTTTGATAATTCAATTAAAGAATCATCTGGAACCATTCTAAGTAGTTCTTCTTCAGTTAATTGGGCTAATTTGCTGGGTGCTTTTGATGTTGACGCCACACCAATTGCGGCTGGTATATAATCAGACGATAATTGAAAATTAACAGATGCTGCAAGTGGTGTATATTCATCTTCAGTATTGTATTTTCCTGTATTTGATGATGTTTGCGATTGAGCATTTTCAACTGCTGACGAAACATTTTTAATACTTTTTAAAATTTCCGCTAAATTTGATGGAATCGAAATATTTGCTAATGCTGGTATATTTGATTTTGATTTGGCTGTGGATACTGTTGTGGTAGTAGTTTGAGATGTTTGTGCTGGTAATGAACTAGGTGGTGAAACGGGTCTTGATGGTGAATATGGTTCATCAATATCACCAGTATTTAGCATTGCGATTTCCATTTTTTGTGCTTCAATTTGTCGATTCAATTCATCCATTTTACGTTGAATCTCATCTTGTTCTATTTTTGACGGTGATAATATAGTTGACATTGAAGGTGGTGGTTTTAATGTTGTTGTTAAAGTTGTAAGAGTAAATGCTGATGGTCCGACGTCATCGTCATCACTACCACCAGGAGAGTACGGTTCGTCACCGTCTTCAATAACTGAATAGAAAAGAAATTTAATTAAATTGGCTTTCCAAGTTCTTAGAATTTAAAATAAATTAAAATCATATTTCATGCGATATTGGGGAACTTTAAAATATCTAACTTAATTAATTAAATCAATTTTCACTTACTTGAATTGTAAGATTTCAAAGCATTATTTGACGACAACGATGGATTTGCTAACGTTGATGTAAACAAATTCGGACTTGAGGGTGGCGTGTAATGTGTATCTAAATCTTTCACTTGCATTGAAGAAGATCCAATAGAAAGCCGAGGAACCTAATTTTAACAATAGTAAGATTATTTCATCATATTATTTATTTTAAAATAGAATCGAAAATGTACCTTAGCTTTTGTTTTAATAATCGAATTAGATTTTATTGAGGTTGCTGGTAACGGTCGTTTGTTAAGTAAAGATATTGAAGATTTAACAATAATTCCTAGCAACAAATCTGGCCGACTAGATTCAAAACCAGCACCAGTTAGTGGCATTAATACGGATGGCAATGATTTATGTGCGGCTAATGGAAATATATAGAAATCTTTTATTAATGCTGATGTTGTTTTAATCACTCCAAGTCGCTTTAACGAATACAAATATGAATATAAAGTGTAGTAGGCACTTTGCTCCTCATCTGAACGGGGTGAAAAACGTAGAATTATTATTTCTTTGGTTCGCTTTACTTTATCAATGTATTCCCAAACCGTGTCTGGACTAATACGACCAACAATATCTAATTCAATGGGAAATTCATTTTCAATATTTGTTGAATTGCCGCTAAATAAGCTAGAAGATATTTGAAACGTTGCCACACCAATCATATTAATATTCCCACTCCAGAGAAGAGATTCATCTGTAGCCTCTGGTGGTGTTTGATACAAGTTTTCGGGGGGTGTTGGAATCGTTACAGTACTTGATGGTTCTTGATCACTTTCATTGCTAACTGATGATTGTTGCTTCTGTGGTATTGAAAATGCTTCATCAACATTATCAGTTGTAGGAGTTAATTCGGATAATGGTATTACTTGTGGAGTCTTAACATCGACTTTTTTGGATTCTTCCGGGTGCAGAATGCGATCTATTGTTGATTGAGCTTCTAATATCTTATCGATTAAGTTATAACTTTCATCTTTTTTAACAACTTTTGGTTGTATTTTACCAGTAACATCTTTTTCTATTTTCCTTTCTTTCACTGCATCAGAATCATGTTTACTTTTAAGATTATCTCGATATTCTCGTTTCTCGTCTTTTTTCTTATTGTCACGACCTCTATCACGCTCCTTCTCTCTATCCTTATCTTTTTCACGATATTTATCTCGTCTATCATCTCGATCTTTACTTCTACTTCTTCTATCACGACTTCGCTTTCTTTTATGTTTCGATGAACTTGATGATGAAGTTTTTTTATTGCTTTCATGTCGCTCTCGACTTCTGCTTCTACTTCGATGACTATCCTTTTTCTTAACGGTTGAAGATGTTAAAGATTTATTGCCACTGCTGCTATCAACCCCTAAATATTTTTCATAACGGTTATCTTTAACAATAACTGGTGCAGACGCTGTGATTTCTTTTAAAGCTTCACTCGAGCTGCTTACTATAGAGTTATTTAAAATTGAAACAACATCCATGATATTTGTTGATGGATCTAATGTAACCCTGTCAGACATTTTGTTTTCAATTACCTCTTCACCCTTATGCGTTTTTAACACATAGCTTTTTGCACATGCTAATAAATCCAATTCAGATTTTTTTATCATTTCTAATTGATGTTTATTCTCATTTTCACGCCATTTTGCCAACTCTTGACTTGCCAATTCTTCTGGTGACATACGTACCAATTGTTTTGGTTCAATGGCTTTACTTGAGATTTTTTGAAAAAGTGTTTCATTTTTTCGATCTTTAATATTGAACATCAGTGAACGATATTTGGCACGATATTTGGTGTTCGTGTCATGACCGAACATTGTAAATATTTGGTTTTCCGTTTCAGAAACAAAGCGTTTTATTTCGTCCTCGGATAATTTTGGTGCAACCACATCAGTTATTTCAGAAGTACGCATCAAAAGTTGTTCTTTAAGGGTACGTCGAACCATAACACGTATTGGCTCTGGTTCAGATTTTGTTGAAATTGGCGTTGTTTTTGCATCAGATAGTCGCTTTTTCGCCGATTGAGTACCAGCCGATGACGTGGATGATTTGTTTAAAGTTTTTATTGCAGTTGATGTAGTGTTTCCCGGTTTTAAATGAACATTCTGCGGAACTTTCATCATTTTTTGTGTTGACTTTTGTTGTGACGGAGATTGCTTTGTTATTGTACTCGTGCTCGTGTTCGTGCTTGTACTTGGACTTGGACTTATGTAAATAATCTTCTTTGATGAATCAACTTTCAGAGTGGTTTGTATTTTTTGTGGTTGATTAACAGCAAACAACTGCTTATCAGACTCTAAGCTTTTGCTGATGTTTTTTAACTGCATCTGTTTTGCTTTAAATGCTTCTGCTTGAATACTGCCTAGTTTGACAGTTTCATAAGTTGGATGTTCATGAAGCCAGTTTCGAAGATTTTCAACTGTTGGCGCATTATTTCCAGTTAAATATTGACCTGATTTCTTTTCAAAAACAACAACATGATTAAATTTATTTTTTAAAAGTGAAACTTTAGACTCCATTGATTGATTTTGAGTAAACTTTTTGAACTTATTGTCAGTAATAACTGTGCTCGATTTAGCTGTTGATTCGTTATGTGATTGATGTTGTTCATGGTCTTGTTGTTGTATTTCATGGTGATGTTGTTGTTGTTGTTGTTGTTGAGAGGGGTTTGATGATATTGCTGTTGCCGGAATACTGCAATTCTTAGTCGATTGAGCATGTTTTCGAATGCAATCATCACTGCAGTAAATTGAATTAAGACGAGCGGTTTTACTGCACACTAAGCAACTTAAAACTGAAGACGATGCAACACTGTTAGGTGAAACTAACATAGAATCCAATTGTTTTGGAGATACTTTTTCCATACCGGTCACACTTGATTTTCGCTCAAACATTTTCTATAGAAAATTCCAAATTTAGATTAGATAAAATATACACCATCGTATAATATAAAATACCTTGACCGTTGGCTGCTGTTTTTTAATACAATTTGGACAAACCCATTCAGCACCACGTTCTTCCATTTCAGTACCCATCGCTTTTGTGACATTAACACATTTTCCATGGAACCAATCCTCACACTTATCACAGCAAATCATAAAGCGATTGTTATGTGGCTGCCGGCAAATACACCACAGTCTACATAAATATGAAACAAAAAATGGTTATGGTTATTCTTTTTAAATTAGTAAGGGCCATTTTTTTTTAAATCATGGTTTAACGTAACACAAAAATTTTGTAAGGCAAAACCAAGTTTAAATTACTATTGAAAAAATGGTCCTAAAACAAATATAATTAATTCGTAATTTAATTGTGATGGTATAATGAATGAAAATTTAGGATATCAAATTATATTTATACAACACATACACATTAGGGTGACAATTATTTTGTCACAACTTTGTACTTTAAACGCTATAAGGTTTTTGGGAGCGGACAGATGCCACTAAATTAGATCTCAATTTTTGGCCCGATTGGAAAACGTTTAGAACTCGCGCAACGGGTTTAACTTTAAAGTTTTCCTATTTTTCAGTCATCGATAAAAACCATAGAAAAAAAATTATGGAGGCAAAAGTCTGGGAAACTCATGATTCGTGGAGAAAATACAATAAATCGAGAATCTATTTTTTTTCCACGTAAGGGTTTTTGTCGATGAGTCAAAAAAGAAAAACTTTAAACCCGTTGTGCGAGTTCTAAACGTTTTCCAATCGGGAAAAAAAATGGAGTTCTACTCTAATGGCATCTACAACTTTTTTCCCTAAGGTCAAATTGTCACACACATCCATAAAATACCAAAATTGATAAAAAAGACGAATTTAAAAAGCTGTGAGATTTCGCGATATAAGATTTGTGTTATTTAAAATTATTATTTTGATAAAAATTAATCTTCCAAAAATAAATAAATTTGACATAATTATTTATTAATGTATAAATTTAAAAATGTCTTCTAAGCGTGCGAAACCTGAAAATTAAATTAAGTTCAAAAGGATTTAATGTAACTCGACGGAGCCATTCATTTATAGAAATTTTTCAACAACGAAATGAATACCGAGATTTATATAATTTTGTAAGCGCACACTTTTAGTTTATAGAAAATCACTATAATTTGAAACTGAGCTCATGAATATACCAATTTCTATTGTGTCTTAAAGCAACAGGCAATAACAGTATATTATCCTGAGTTTCTACTACTTACTGAGTAATTTTTTTTATCAATGGTTAAGGCACAATGGACTCGATTTGAGTCTGCCTGCCTGCTGTGGAGATAGTTAAAAATAAAAAGATAAATATAATGATAGATTCAATTCATATGAGCTCAGTATTAAGTAATTAGCTTGATAATTAAATCAATCAGCATTTTTGTGATTCTTTCATTTATTGTTATCAAATTGGAACGAATTTAAATTTAAAAAAGTTGTCATATTTTATTCAATAAAAGAAATAAGGATTGCAGAAAAGTTTATTAATCGAATATTGTGCTAAAATTTTCATAACTTTTAGGATCGATTTTTTTTTTTTTTTTTTTGCTTATAAATAGTTGAGATTTTGTCTAATAACTATTGTATTATGCAACTAACACTTATAATATATGTATAATAAAAACAAAACTTATAACACTTAAAAATACCACAAATATCGTAGCCATTGGTTACTAGTGTTATTACGATTTGCAGAATGACAATTGTTGTTATAACTACAAGTCAATTAAAATAAAGAGTGAAAATACCATAATCAACTTTGAATAGTGCATTAAAAATGAAAACGATATTTTCATCAAATAAATAAAATTTGTAGCACATTTTTTTCGTTTTGAAGTCCAGTTTTCAGTTTTCTTGCGAAAAACATTACAAAAAGTTAAAGAACACCTAACCAAAATGAATATGATTTTATCAAAAATGACACATTTATGTCAAATGAACGTCATAGACTTTTTGGATAGGTTTACAAAACGAAATACAAAAACTATTTTATAAGATAATCAGTAGCCATTTCTTTGATAAAAAAAATATTCAACCATTTTATTTTTTATTTTAGTTCATTTATCAAAAAAAAAATCACATTTTGGTTAGGTTCTGTAACTTTTAATAAATGTTTTTCGCAAGCATTTCGCTAGTGAAATGAATACTGGACGCTTATGATTTCTTTAATCTTTCTATAGAAACAAAATTGAACGATATTCGTTGGGCGTATTGATATTTAGTTTCATTGTCTTTATAGAAAAAGTAAATAGGATTAATGCCAGCACCTCAAACTATTAGAAAATCATATGTAGAACAAAGTTATACCTCAACAAAATGTAAGAATTTTCAATAGAACGTGTTTTCTCGCTAAGATATCTTAAAGATAAAGTTAATTTTGATTTTCGAGAAATTTTGAAAAAAAGTAAGTATTGGTTTAGGCCCATACTACACGTTAGCTGCTAGCAGCGGAAAAGAGGATATTTCGTAAAGTAATGATCAGATCGATTTGATGTAAAGACAAATATGTAAGTCTCTCAAAAGCACACATTTTATTCACACAATATTTTAGTGTAGCTTGTATACTTTTCGAAATATCTTATTTTAAGCTGCTAATATGCTAATTTTACAAATTAGCGGCTTAAACTAAGATTTTGAGAGACTTACATTTTTCTCTTTACATCAAATCGATCTGATCATTACTTTACGAGATATCCTCTTTTCAGCTGGTAATTTTCAGCTGCTAGCAGCTAACGTGTAGTATGGGCCTTAGTAATTCTATTTTTTTCGTAGTAGAACTTTTCTATACACATAATTTTTTAATAATTTGAGGTGCTGGCATTATGTTACCTCCAGATGATTGCGGAAAATGTATGCAGCAAATTGTGTTTGGTTTATTTCAGTCACATGGTATGTGTGTAAAGAAACAAAAACCAATCACGATTTGCTGTATTTATTTTATGCAGTCATTTTCTGCAATCAGCTGGAGGTAACTTCAATCCTATTTACTTTTTATGTCATGTAAAACGTGTATGACGTTTGTTTAGCTTACCCAACGAAAGTTTTGTTAAGTTTTTTTTTTGAACACAAATGCACGCAATCAATGATTGTGCTAGTAAATTTTTTACATCTTAATTACATGGTCTAGTACAAATTATAATATATATTTTTATCATGCTCCAAGAGAACCAACAAATTCTTATAAATAGCTTTGGTCGAAAAGACAGATCACAGTTAATACTTATTACATTTAGGAATAAACAAAATCAACAAATTTCACATTTCTCAATAAATAAAATATCATTAAAACATAATATGTAAATAAAATCATTACCGGAGCGGATCATCTTCTGAATTATAACTTCCATCAGATCCCTCCTCTTCATCATCATCATCTTCAAGATTACCACTAATTATTGGCAATGTCGTGCTCATTAATTTTTTCGGAGTCTCCGATGATAATCTTTTCGTAGCTACAGATGCTCTACGCTCCTTCACATCTTTATCCTTAGCTTTTGCGTGTACCAATTTCCCTGATTTGTCTATTTCTACATCTAAGCTTAATTTACGCGACACCATTGGAATCTGTTTCTTTATTGATATTGGTTTTTGCAATTGTTGGTCAGATGTTGGTGGATTTTGTGCACGACGTTTCGCACCACGTGTCGTGGGTGCTTCAATTGGAGGTAACGTAATAACACGACCATCACTTCGTACAATTTTAATGGGTTCTTTTCCACGTGACACAGGTGTGGCTGCCGCTGCTTTTTGTGCTTCTCTCTGTTGTGCCAATTTAACAAATGGGCTCTCCTTTTCTATCGTGTTAGGCTGTTTTGGTGGCAACAGTGCCTGCACTGCTTTTATTGGTGTTAGTGCTATTGAAGTTATAGGCATAGTAGTCTTACATAATGATGGAACCGTTTTAACACCTAATACTTGTTTGTCAATAACTTCTTGGAGGTTTTTATCTTCAACTAATTTTGCAACATGTTGCAATAAATCTTCGGTAAGGCCATCATCAGGATTTGTAAGGCCATCAAGTAAATCAGCATCATCTAATAACTGTGTATCGTTTGTAATTTGTGTAGTGTATTGCATTGGTGTTGATGTTGATGATGTTGATATAACATTATTATTTAAAATTGAGCCTGTGTTTGGTGGTATTGAAGAGCCAATGTTTGTCTCAGGTGTTTCTAACATTTTTACAATATTAGGAATGTCATCGGCGACAACATTCAATGTTGTTAGCTTTGATGATACTTGCAGTGGAGACGATGTAATTGTTAAAAGTTTCCCTGCCTCCGATGTACTCTTTTTTAATTCTTGTTGTACTATAGAATCAATTAGATCAAGTTGTTTATCTTGTTCTGATGCTAATTTTGTCGTTAATGATGACATAGTCGTAAGAGTAGGATTTATGGATGCAGAAGAACTGGTTGTTGTTGATGATGGGCTTGCATGGACGCGAATTGATATTTGAGCAGGAAGTTGTTGACGAACTTTACTGTTATGGTGATCTGGCGTCAAAGCCATAAAGTATCCACCGCTAGTACTTCCGGGTTTATTTCCTGACAGAATGGGTAATGATGTATTATTACTTATTATATTTGAATAGGTCTTGGGCGATTTTATTGAATCGATGGTGCCAACTTTCTTAATAATATCTGGTGCTGAAAATAATGATGACATGTCACTAAATAAAGCCTCAACATGAGCCGGTGGTTTTTTGTCTTTTCTTATAGCTGTTGTTAATTTTGACTGCAGGGTTGTGTCTGGTGATGATATTGGCGCTAATGCAGGTACAGGCGGGCCATCGTTGACCATTGATGGTGGCTCTGCCTTATTCGTAATATTTGGTGCATCGTCCTTCAATATATTTATTAATTTTTCTCTTTGGTGGACAATCTTTGCAGATTTTGAAACTGATGTTCTAATATTTTTTGCAGTTGCTGAAGTAACTATTGGAGCTGGCGTAACCGTTTGATTCTTTCCAACCGAATTTTTCTTTGGTGTTTTAGTCGATTTCTTTCGATTTGGAGTAAGTGTTTCGTCGGGTGCATCATTTATTGAACCACTGTCTACACCGCTACGTCGTTTTTTATTTGCTCTTTTCATTGTTTTTGCAGCAGTACGTTTATTACGATTCATTTTTCGTGTACGACGCGATGGGCGATCATTAACACTAAAATCTAAATCACTGTCTCGATCATTATCACTATCACTTATACTAAAATCGGACAAATCAGTTTCACTGCCGTCATCTTCCTCATCTGACACTTTTTCATTGTCCTCAACCTCCCCATGCGAATCATCATTATCAACAACATGTTCGTCAACACCATCACCTTCTGATGTCTTAGTAGATTTTACTTTTGTTTGATGCACAGCACGAGTGGGTTTTTGCTGTATTGCTGTTTGCCCTGGTTGTTGTGAAGCAGCCTTCACTCCGGATTTTACAGGAAGTTTGCTTTTATTCGTTTCTTTGTTATTTGAAGTCTTTTTTGAACTAATATCACTATTGTTGTGTTGTGGACTTGATGATGTTAATGTTGTGTAACAATGATCATTCTCAATCACGTATCTCAAAAATTCAAAATCAGCTTTTAATTGTAATGGATTTGTTATTCCAGCAATATCTACAGACAAAAAAAAAGTTAAGAAATAAATTTGAACAAATGCGCAAATTTCACATACTCATAATTTCAGTAGCAAATTTTTTCGCTTGTTCTGGATTGTAAAAGTTTTCAACTGTTAAACTAAGACGAGGAATATCTTCTTTAGTTTTCTTCGTATTTTTATTCTCTTCATCATTTGAACTTTCTTTATCATCGTCATCATCTTCATCATCATCATTGTCACCCTCCCTATCTAATCGATCTGTTTCCGATTCCATACTAGGAGTTGGTGAGCCCACTCGAATTACACTTACAGTTGTTTTTTTTTCTGTGTTTGCATTTACTGCAGATGAATTTAAGAAAAATACAAATTAAGGGAATTTATTTTTATTATTTTTATATCTTTAATTTTACCTATAAGATCTTCAAGGGCAGATTGATCAACTGTTACATTACCATCTTTATTTATAAAAACAATTAAGTTTGAATCAGCTTTATTGCATTTTTCGTTACCGCCAACTTTTGATTCATCGTCAAACTCCTTAAATACAGAGTGTGACATTTTATTATATTCACAACAACTAATAGAACTAACAAATTGAGAAAACAAAGATCTCTGAATTTTATTTCAAAATGATTTTTGAATTTAAATGCTTGTATTATACAAATTCGATTGACAACAATGTGACGCCGCCATTCCACACACAACAACAGACACACTTTTCCCCTCGCGCGTTCACCTATGAAAAAAAGTACGATTGCGGTTGAAGGTCGTTCGTCGCAAAACAAGCAAAATTTATTATTTAATATTTACACTTAAAAACACGTCTTTTATCGTTAGAAAACTATTTAAAATTGTCTTGGCTTATTTAATAAACAATATTAACCAACGATAAACTGTATTTACTTGATTTTAATGTCTAGAATTAATAAAAAACTGCGTCCTAATACGCGTATCAATAATACATTCTTCCATTTTATTTCTACACACTCAAAATATATCTTTTCTGGTTCATACTCATGTATATAGTTTTTAGTTCGTCTATGCTCTGAAGTTAGGAGCATATTATAGAATATGGTTTCATTTATTAAATATCGAAAAATTATTGGACCACTACCCGTACAACCATGCGATATAGGTTTTTTAAATCGATAAAGATCGATATAGTATTAGTATAGAAATTCGATAAAG
>JAABKK020046709.1:0-12315 GCA_011634745.2 Catotricha subobsoleta | reverse complement strand
ACACATCAGGTTTGACAACAGCAAAATTGAATGAATTACGCTACGAAATTGCTCCACATCCACCATACAATCCAGATCTAGCTCCTTCTTGTTTCCAAATCTAAAAAAAAGGGTTGCTGGAAAGAAATTCACATTAAATGAATTGGTTATCGCTGAAACTGAAGCATATTTCGAAGGTCTTAAAAAATCGTATTTTACAGACGGAATAAAAAAATTTGAAAAACGTTTGATATATGAATACAGGAAACTTATCGGACAGCCCTCGTAGAACAGCTAACGGTTGACTTGATTAAGTCATCTCCGATCGAAAGTAGTAGTAATAATACGTTGAATATTTCTTATGCTGTAATTACCGAATACGAAATGCCAAAGAAGGCAATATAAATAGCGAATACACTTAACCTATTTGAATATATATCACATAATAACATAAAAACCAAAATGAGATAGATATATACATACATTCGATAAGTTAAACATTGTAAAACGAACCAATATAATTTTTAAAAAAAAGTTCTCATAAGAAATTTACCTACTATACTTTTACCTACTTTCAAGATTCAATCATAAATATATCAATAGACAATTAAATCGTTCACAGTTATGAAAATGTTATATCGCTCGCATTATCTTAAAATAGAAAAAAAAAGTGTTAAATTTAACGATTTCGTGCGAACAACGCCTATAAAATATTGATTTAAACATAAATCTAAGTCAATTTTTAATTATCATCTTTCAAATAATTGAAAAAAAAGAAAAAAAACAATTTTGTCGATATACATTAAAACTAAACTACTAAAGAATCTTCATTTCTGTGCGTGAACCTTCTCATCAACATCAAAAAGAATTGAAGACAAGATAAAAAATAAATAAATGGTTTAGCTACTACAAAAAAAAAATAACTTCAATATATTGCGTGTGCGTGACAAGTTCAAGTGTGCGACGCGACGGTTATTGTATTTTAATGTTTGGATCATAGACCAGGTTTATTACCGCTTATTTTCAATTCTTCAGTTGTTGTCCCTCTCTCTCGATTTTTCTGCTATTTCATCGTTATTTTTTTTTCTATTTCTTTTGAATTTATTCATAATGTTTGCCTTATATTTGACGTAATTTATAAACAAACTATTTCCTTATATATAAATTACACAGCTGTAGTTTTAATGATGATTGCAACTCATCAAATAATATAACTGTTAACCACGATGACCACAAAGACAATCGTACGTACGTACACCCGCTGTTGTATTGAAATAGATAGAATCTATATGTGATATTCAATTTTATTCCAATTTGAAGAGTAAAAATGAAATACACACACACACACACTTTTATATAAAAAATAAAAATAAAAATATTTTTTCGGTCATCAAACCAAAACCGTATTTACATCAAAATTCATAATATTATAATACATATATATATTATATATATTAGCTAGATAGGAATCTATACCCTACTAACATCATCATGATACCGTTCAATTATTTAAATTAGCTATGTCATTTAAACGTTATTATAATATTTTTTCTTTTTTCTTTTTTTTTCATCGTCTATGTAATTTGGTAGATATAGCTGGTAAATACCTACTTGAACTTCTATTGACGATTAGGAGACCAGAAGGTATATTGATCATTTTAAATAGAATTCAAATAACTTATCGAGAACATTTTAAAAATGTATTTAATTTAAACTTCTGTATCCCAGAAATAGTTTAATATTCTATAAATTGTCGATAATCGAAATGAATTTATAAAATACATTTCAAATGTTTTTTTTTTCTTTGATGTTGTTGATGTAATTAATGATATAAAAGATCATTGTATTCTCGTTCACATCCACAAATTCCTCGAAATTCTAATATATACGCGTAATGCGCAATAATACCTTCGATACACTATAGAGTTAATGACCATTCGCGCAGTTTATAATTAAGATAACTACGTTCTGATTGGCTCATTAAGAGTTAATGACGATTCGAAACGTCATTATCTCTATAGTGTATCTATAGTATATCTATAGTATAACTTTAATATCTTTGACAATAATTAAAGGCATTCTATCTTAAGGCAATAAAGTGCGCGATAGCAGTCAACAAATAACTGGTTCACTCTCCCCTATTTAATATACTAATAAAAATACCTGTTTAGCTAATAATAATATTTTGACCTTGCACACGTATGAAGAAAGAAAATAATATTTATTTTGAATGTGTTACGATGATTGTTCTTTTGATTGTCCATATTGTGTACTTCACCTATTCACAGATATTTGCGTGAAACTTATATGACATGCATTTGTGTTCTTATTGTGATTAAGTACTTTAAAATTACAATTTTTGCAATATGTTCGAATTTATACCTACCTTTATAACATGTGTGCTGCAATGTATGTGAGATCTGTTGTTCCTTTATCCAAACTGCCAAGAAACGAATAACATAATATTATGGTAGTTTATGTACTGTCGATAATTTATTGCATATTTCACATTACTAATATATAAAAAAAAGACTCGGGTAATGTTTAAACAGGAAATAAATTATTTATTTAAATATTCAATTCGCGTAAGAATAAAATAAACATAAAATATATGTACATGATTTTCTTAGCATGCAATATAGAATGTTATACACCAATGTCATTGAGTTTAATTTTTTTTTGTGTTTTTTTCTGTTGCTTCTCTGCATTTATAAAAATGAAAAACAATCTCTTTTATTTATCACACTCTAGAAAGTTATAGTACATGTTATGGGGTTAATATACGATATTTATTCATTATTGTGGTATTTGTGATAATGAACATTGCTTGAATTACCTAATATGTAGTGGGTCATTGTGCTCCTTTAATGTTAAACATTTTATTACAATTAAATATAAAATAAGAATATGGTTGTTTTTAATACCTGTTCAATTAACTGCCTACAGTTCTGACTATAATCTATATACATATTAACATTTTTTCGAAAATGACACAATTACAGGGTGTAACAGTTGAAATTGCACAGATTTCTTTTTTTCTAAATATCGTATCATATCACGCTTTGGATGTCTATGGAAAACTTGTAGAGAATTTTATAAAAGTGTAATGAAATTTTTTAAATTCAAATATTTTTTGGACGCACATATTGCATGATACAAATTAGAATTTTCTATGTATAGATCAGCTAATTTGTATTGGCTAGACCTGGAGAAAGAATCAATATTTTTCTAAACGATCTTTGGCATTGAAATCATTATATAAATTCCATTCATTTGCGTTGCATAAAGCTATATTTAAAAAAAAATTATCTAAACGTTTATATCATTTTTATACCAGTTTTATATTTACCGAGTTCATCGCTCACTACAGCTTTCCCATAGACGTAATATTTTTAAGAAGAAAGGCTGGGGAATTTTAACTGTTACACTCTGTATATAACAAAAATAAACAAGAAACATAATTCAATTTGTAGTGATATTCTAATCGGCCTAAACTTTAAAAGTTTCAAACGCGGAAAAATATTTATTTATATAGAAAAAAAAGACAACAGAGTAAAATGAAATTGTATGCATAGACAGAAAAGTCTTATTACGCGTGAATAAGTATAAAAAGCAGGAGGTTCCAAAACAGAAAAAAAAATAAAAATAATTTTGCATAAATGAATTTTAATATTTCTGCTGTACCAAACGCGCTACCTTTTGTACCTACCAAAGTACCAAACTATACGTGGTATGACAAAGTATATTACCTCACCACCAATATTATTTCTAGTGTGTGGTTTCTGCCTTTTTTTTTTTGTTTTCTACCACAATTTATGCACGATTTTATTTTTTTTCTCTAACAGCAAAGACTTTTCATATTTACTTTTTTTTTCTTTCTGTATTTTGTTTATATAATATTACCTATTGCCTACTATAGTGCCTTCTTTGTAGCACCTCATATTAAAATAGAAATAGGAATCCACAAAGCATGCACACACACACAACCTCTACTCATATTCGTACAGTCAATAATAATAATAATAATAATATGGAATTAAATTTGAAAATTATATGCGCGTTCAAATTGATGTTTAAACTAGGAAAAAAATAAATAAAAGAAAAAAGAAAATAATAATAAAATAAAATAAAGGAAAAGGAAAAAAAAAATATTTGATGTGGAAAAAGGGCGATAAGAGGTTTTTTCACTTTTTATTTTCTTCTTTTTTTGAACATAAATTGAATTATCACTCTGCACGCGTACATCCCCATTTCGATGAAGGAGTAGGTAAAGCATTAAGGTAATAGCTGTTATTGATAGTGATATGGGAAAAGGTATATCAAATATCATCAGAACGGCACAGTGAAATTGTTCTATATATACATACATATATATTATTTTTTTTACAATAGCACAGATATTTGTAAAACGCATATCAATTCAAATCAAAGTATAATACATCTGGCTATTGGGGCGTTAGTGTATGGTTTTCGTTTGCGCAGATTATATTTGTTTCGTTTATATTTATGCGAATCGTGGATAATAAAGGATTATGTTGCAGAATTTTTGAAGCGGTTTATTTTAAGTCATTTTTAGCTATGGTTAGAATTAGAACTAGTAATGCTTCTTAATAATTGTATCTCATAAAAAATAATATATTAATACGCAAAATTGATGAATAAAATTATAAAATTGAAAAAAATCGAGAATTGACAGAAAATGGTAGTTACATAAAGAAAAAGTATCCAATAAGTATCGAAAATTTTAATTTATAATGAAGATTTCGATAGCATCGGTATCAAAAGATGCAACTGAAATACTTCGATTCGATACAGATACTATTTAAAAGTAACGTTTTCCATAATCGGTGTCGATGCAATGCCGATACTTCGCATCACAGTCGTATTAGTTGTTTTTTTTTTGTTTCAAATAATGTTTAAATTATTATTAATATTTTATCAAATTTGTGCCTTTATAAGGTGACACATTAATATTTTGTGTACAATTTAGAATCCTACATCAATTCCCAATCCCATTCCCATTCCCATTTCATGTTTAATTTAATTTATTTTATTTATTAATAGCTACCTATGTGCAAACAAAATTAATCGCTATGAATCAAAATACAATTGGTATATAATGGCGAATAATATTTTTCCGATTAATTTGTAGTTATATCACCAATATTGTTTCGAAATTAATTTATAAAATTGAGCGAGAATTGTATATAATTATTATTTCCTGTCCTGATCAAAATGAAAAAAAAAAAACTGATAAAATATATTTTTCTTTTATTTTTGGAAATTGAATTTTGTTGTCCATCTAGCAAATGGTGTTTTTCCATGCAAACAAACAATATTCATTCGTGTAAATACTTCAAAGTCTATCAATTTATTAGAAATATGAACCTCAACTACGTATCAATTAAAATAGTATTTTATTTCATTTTGTAATAATAGTTTCATTAAATTGATATACGAAAATTAATTTACGATATTTTTTTTATGTGTTATATATTATATGTTATAAGAAGTAATTTTAGTAATTGAATTTATTGAAACGCTGTCCAATATTACTGATACTCAACATTCTATTGATATTATTCTATAACGATATTTATTGTATACACTAGAAAATCCTTTACATATTGATTGATTTATTTTCGATTTCCAGTTCCATCAAAATGTAATACATTTTTGAAAAAAAAATTATAATTATTGACTGTTTTTCGAAAATTGTTGATGACTCTGAACTCACCTGACATTCAAAATGATAGAAATGGTATTTGAGTGTTCATAAAAATATTAAAAAAAAGAAAAAAACATTAAAATCATAATTCTATTTTTATTTTCCGGTCTGTTGAAAACAATATGTAGATTATACAATTCTTTTTTGCTTCAATATATATATATATATATTTTTGTATCGGATATACAGACTATCACTTGTGCATGTATGTACATTTAATCTCATTTATCGCATTCACCCTTCTTCAGAATATGATATGTTCAAAATGAGCTGGACATCCATCAGCCCGGAATATTCTAGATATTTATTTGTTGGAATGGTTTCTATACAAACGCAAAAACAAAACCACCAGGTATACATTTTTTTTTTTTTTAAGTTAAAATAAATAGCTATCTTGTTATTTATTTCATTAATTCACATAATATTTCCATTTTGTGATTATTTGACACTCGCATGACGGGACAAATTTTCTATCAACATATGAATAAATGCGTTGTTGGAATATGTCACAAATTTTCCATCGGTAAAAAATATACCACCACACAATACAACACATCATACACATAACGCATGACATCGTACACACTAAATTGGATAAAAATGATTTTGCAATTTATGTATTCCAAGATTGATACATAATGCTTTAATGTTACATAATAATATCGCATCAGGTTTTTTTTCCCTCATTCCTGTTAATCTTTTGTGCATGTGTGTGTGTGTGTGTGTGTGTGTGTGGTTTGTTTGTTATAACTTCGTCTATGATACGAAATGAAGGATATAAATGCAATATATAAATGGGTGATGTATTTTACCATATATGAGTTCGAGTACCATATGGGACACATTTTACATTGATATATTGCTTTCACCAAAACATCCACATCACATGCCTGCTAATACAAAAAAAAAAAAAACATAATTTATAATAGACGAAATAAAAAAATCAATAATTGCTTTTGTGAGTAGAGTGCCTACCCCATTTTATGATTTCAACAATTAAAGAATACTTAATTCGAAATTAATTGAGGCATAGCAATTTAATGACAAATTTATTATTTATTTTTCACTTGTCTCAATCAGAATCATCATTCGTTATACTATTTGAATGTGATTATGATCTTATACAATTTTTGGGTAATCCATCTATCGGCAAATATTTATTATTACACATTGAATTTCGAAGTGAATTTCTTGTGACACAAATATTATAGAAATAATGTTGTTATTTCAATATAAATATACTGGGTGGTTCAGTTAGAAGTTTTTAGTTTTTTTTTTTTAAATAATTATCCGATTCTGATGTTTATAGAAAGGATTATATAAACATTAACCATAGTTTTTAGAATTGTTCGGAAATAAAACTATAATTAGTCAAATGAATGCGAATTTCAGTAGATAGGTCTATTTATTTTTCCCATTTTTGACTCAAAAAAAAAAAAATCTTAAAATTTAGGATGCATCGCTGTACTCAAATGTACGTACCATAATATGTAATGTATGATAGTGTAAATAATAAATATTAAGACAATTTTTATACGACTTTTAAACAATTTGAAAAGAATTTTAACTTCAACACCCTGTGTATTAAAAATCATCAACACCTTTCTGAGAAAATTCGAGCAAAAACACAACTCAAACATCAAACCTCAATCTTCTAAGCACAATTGTAATATCCGAAAAAGGAAATTCTTTAATCTAAAAACTTTTAAAACGTTAACAATAGAAATGGAAACTTAGGCACCTAGAATATTTCCATATAAAAAATGATTTATTAAAGGATGCGTAGAATCGGTTCGTAGGTAAATCAAAATCATTTATTCTTTATTTTTATTTCCATATCAATGTGTGAATATATTGACTATGAATGGAAAAGTTTTACACAATAAGAATGAAAATAGACCAAACAAAAAAAAAAAAGAAGAAAAGTTTTTCTCATTTATCATAATCCCTTGTACTTCTGGTGAAAATATATATTCTATACATAAAACTATATATAATATTCAAAATATTCTGAATATGATTATGCTAAGAGCTATGATTCTCTATAAAATATTATTGTAGACAATAAAACCACACGTTAAGACAAAACACATCATTCAAATTCAAAACTAATGGATAACTTTCCTGAAACAAAACCATATACAATCTCTAAATTGTCATTTCCCATTGCCTTGTATTCTATATGTGTTTATTTGTACGTATATACAATATAACCATACAAATATATAAAATATGTGGCAAAACCAAAACTATATCCCCATATAAAAGGAAAAATAATTAAGTAGCAAGCTAATGCTTAGCAATTGCTATAATACATTTACAGTTATTTCAACTATCAACATAATTTATACGACATATAATTTCATACTTTTGATTTTGTATTCAAAAATATATAATTAGAGTTTCTCTACCTAAAATACTTGAAAATTTAATACTTCTTGTTTAGAAAACTATTAACATTTATTATATTAGTTATATGTATATCTATTTTGGTAGTTTAGTGCTGTCATTGTTTGTTGTGAAACTCTACCCTGCTAACTATACTCACTATACTAATAAAATGTTTCAATTGCATGATATTCTGATTATTGCATTTACACATAAATGGAAAAACAAAGAAGAAAAAAAATTTAAATAATAGACAAAACCACAAAAACAGAAGAAAACTAAAAAAAAAAAAAAAAAACGCACACAAACAATATATGCACTTATCCATTCAAATATTTTTCAGTTATATATTAGTGCGGTGCATAGTTTTAAATAAGCATCTAAACAGCATAAAACACACCATGCAGTCAAATCATACAAAATTAGAAATTCGTTTTATATAATTATATATAATAAATTTCTGTATATTTTAAAATGAAAACTCTCTAATATTATTTGGTTGGAAAATGGAAAATAGGTACTCGTAAATTATATAAATTCAGTTTCATTTTGTTTAAAGCATATCTTATAGTTTGACGGTAGATAGTGGTTGGTTATATATCGTTCTCTATATACAATATAGAGACAGACATACCAAATGAAACCATGTTAGTTATATCTACAGACAAACTACAAACGCTACGTACACCTACAATATAAACATATATAGAGTTTTAGTTAAAATAATATTACTTTAGCATGTTCTATAATTAGTTCATTTATAATACATATCTTTAATAATATAGAATTTATAGCTTAGTTTTCCAAATTGCAAGCATATTTTGAACGTTGCGCTTCGTATGATATTTAAAACCCTTTATAGTTAGTATTTTAATAAATATTTCTGTGAGAGAGAATTTTACTTGTTATAAGTATTACTTGAATAATTAGTTTTCTGTATGAATAAATGTTAGGTAGGTAGTATATATACAGTTCTCTATTATTTTCTATTTTCCTCTTCCTCAATTTATAACAATGGTGAAATTGAAGAATAAACTTTTTCGGATCATGTTGTTTTCATTTTGTTTATGTTATTTGTGGGGGTAAAAAATAATAGAAAATTAGAAATAATGTGATATTCAAGTTTTTATTTATATTTACTTGAATATTGAATGGCATTTTAAAAGTTAGATTTATAAAGAAAAAAAAAAATAAATAAAATGAAACTTAGTGTTGTAAATCAGTTGCTATGGACGTATTACAATTTAGACTGTTTTTTACCCTCTATTTTGGCTTTAACTTATATGTCTTGAAATATATACGGAAAGTTACAACTAATATGCCGGTAATTTATTATCTAAATTAAATAACTATTAATTAATATACCAATTTGCATCTTTTTTTGTTTCGTTTAATATCAATTTACATTATTTAAACAAAATATTGCTAAAAATACTACTCTTTTGAATTAATAATGAAGCATTTAATTTTGAAATCATTGATGATTTATTAAATAAACCAGTTTTAAATGATGACATTTTAACTTTTCAAAAAGGTTAAATATTTCGTGAACGGACAATCACCATATCATAATCTATATTTAGAATATTGGATTGAATAAACTATTGAAGTAAAAGTCCCGATGAAATTTATAAATAAAAAAAAAAAATCTGATAGATTTCCTTGACCTATTTTGACATTTTAATGGACAGATGTGAAATTTATCAATATCATATTTTGTTTTTCATGAATTTTACTATATTTAGATATTTGTTTTTTTTTTTCTCTCTAGACGAAGGTCTGATATAAAATATTTTTAACGTCGATAAAAATAAATCGAATATGATCTTAAAGCTAAATAGTGACCTTTTCAGAAACAGACACGTAACAGTTCAGTTCATTCATTTTACCATAGCGTGGCTCTGCTTTTAAAATAAACCGAAGGGTATTTAAGTTTTATTGTGCATTTAACATAGCAATATGATAGAAACTCTTGAAATGTTGAAAAAGTTTTCATATTATTTCTAAACAAAAACAAACAAAAAATTATAAACCCAATCACCATCCAAATTATATAAGATAATTCCAATATACAGATGACATTCCTATTGTTTTGTTTCTTTGTTTAAAGAATAGCGAAAAACGTCGGTAGCATTTTTTTTTCTTTTTATTTTTTAAACAGAAATGCTAATTCAAATAAATATTATTTTTAGAATTAGGATATTAGAAACAAATATCATTTCTAATAGTATAATATAGAAGAATGATGAAAAAAGTATTGTCGCATTTTTAAAAATAGGTACAGGCTGTACTCACAGTGAGTGACTCACTTATTTTAATAAGAATAAATGAGCTTTTAAAACTCCCTTCATTGAACTAGTTTGTTATCAGAAAGGAAGAGATAAAAATTCACTTATTCTTATTCGAATGAGTGTGTCAATGTACTCCCTGTAATTAAAATAAATTATTAAAATTGCAAATTTTAAATAACATGTCATTAATACATTAATAGAATTCTCTGTAGGTACATAGCATTTATTTATTAAGTGCATGTCACCAGTTTATCATGCGGATAGTCTCATTCTCATAGCAAAATATCACAATCATTTCCAGATAAATTGTTTAAAAGAAGAAGAAAACTAAACAAAAAACGAGAAGAAAATCAGAAAAAAAAATGAAATAATAAACCGTGAAATTAATGCATTGTAACTCTAAATTACCTATTATTATTCCATATTAGCCATATTTTATAGATATTCTATTTTTGTTGTTGGTATCCATCTTCGCATGTGTGTTTGTCAAACCACTTTGTTTATCTATAAATATATAAGTTCCCTTTT
Source organism: Catotricha subobsoleta (assembly GCA_011634745.2). Taxonomy (NCBI): domain Eukaryota; kingdom Metazoa; phylum Arthropoda; class Insecta; order Diptera; family Cecidomyiidae; genus Catotricha; species Catotricha subobsoleta. The sequence goes on along the minus strand of JAABKK020046709.1, from coordinate 1,401 downwards.
ATTTCCATCTAAGTGATATATAATTTTCTTATGACGCGTACCACGCAACGGCAACAAAAAATGATTGTCCTATAACACAAATGGATGTAGGCTACGGCATGCTCTAGACATATTATAAAATTGAAGACTTAGAGCTGGTGTTTCACATAAGAGGTTTGAAATTGAAATAATTACTAAAGATTATTTATAGCACATATTAATATTGAAAATTAAATAAATAGACGCACGATTTATAGAAATTCAACAAATGTTAATAATACCCTAAAGGTGTAAGATGTAATTCTACGTTAAAAAAAAAAACGTTGTTGCTTTTTTTTTTATATACCTACATTTTGATATCATTTTATTGAGATTGAAATATAACGTGAACAAATAATTTACCGTTTATTTTGCTGCTAAGAGATTCTTTCTGCGGAAGTTTATGTTTTGATAAACTTACCTACGGTATAATTTTCAATCCATTTCAATTTACATGCATTAATTTCTATTTATGTGTTTGAACAAGAATCAATTGAAATCAATGAAATAATGGCACTGTTTTGACATCATTCCTTTTTATTAATCAATATTTACAAACATGATTCAATACTCATCACTCATCCAAATAGTTGAATTGAATAAAAAGTATAACAGAAATCATGAAATGAAAAATATGATTTAATACAATTTTGGTAATTAAATGAAATGAAATTGTATAATCGATAATATTCATTAAAAAAAAAAAAACAATTAATTGAAAACTGATTACTTGAAATACTACTGATTTCATTTTATATAAAAAAATAAATATATATATAATATGTTATCCACTTTATAGCAGAAATAAAAAAAAAAAAGTAAAGAAAATAGAAATATTTTTAATGAAAAATTCAATATTTCATATTTTTATTTTCATATTTTTCAGTATTAAATACATAAAATTCTTTATCGAACATAGAGTTTAACTATCGTGTGCAATTGTTAAAATGCTTAAATGCAACACAAACATAACAACATATAATACCTATGCGTTATTATAGTTATTTTTCTTCAATATTTTCCACGTTTTTTTTCTGTTTAATATTTGGCAGCAATATGGAAAATATTACACATACCTACACCGAACTGAAAGGAAAATATATATATAGTTAATTTTTCTCATGCGCTATTGTGACTGGAATGATATACCCACCTCCTTCACTTGGCAGCCACAACGAAGCGTTTTACTGTTTTATGAAATTCCATTCGTTATATTTCATTATTGTACTATGGTTTGTGTGTTTTAATACCTGCAAGTTCGATTATATATTTAGTAGCTACCCTGCTAAAAATCTACACTATATACAATTACACTGTCCAACAATTTTGAAAAAATTGGTTGGGATTCGGATGCCACTAGCACAGTCTGCTAGGGTTTTTTTT
>JAABKK020046698.1:0-12319 GCA_011634745.2 Catotricha subobsoleta | reverse complement strand
TTAGAGAAAAAAACATGTGTTTAAAACTGTTTAAAACACATGTTTTTTTTGTTTGTTTTAAACACCGTCAACACTGGAATGAACCAAAATATACCTTGTTATACCCCCTTATAGTATGAATTTCATACTACTGTATGGTATGAAATTTGTTGCTTATTATTTATTTTTATAAGGGAATGCAACTCAGAAAACAATGGCACCGGCGATTCTGAAAAATTCTATCCACCCTGTATGCATGTATTTATTCCATATTATTTTTATTTTTTTTTATTTTTTTTTTATTTTTATCACAATGCAAGTTGATCTTTTTACGGAATTTCTGGAAATGAATTCACATATTTTTCAGAAATTTTATTATTTCTACGAAATTCAATATCATTGACGAGAACTGAATGCCGTAAACCCAAAGTATTTTAATAATAAAGAAAGAATTATGTAACTCCACTTAATTATTTATTAAATCACAGCTAAATTATGTGAATATTGAATCTATAACTAAACAAAACACAAAAATAAAACAAAAAACAAAAATTAAAAGCTCCAATAAGAAATAAATAGAGTTAACGTTTAGTTAAAGATAAACTCTATTGAATAATAATAAAATGTATATCTAATTTCTAAATATTTAATTATTCCAAAAAATAAATAAAAAAAAAAACAAAAAAATATTCCGTGAGAATTTGTATCTAACCCAGTACAAGTACAACAATATTTTACTTGGTATAAAAACAAGTTTTCGCAGGAATATGTTTTTTTTTTTTTTTAAATATAGGTACAATCTATAAAATATTTATATATATTTTTTTTATTTTTGTTCATTTATGGATCATAACATTCATTAAAATAGTCATACATAATAGTAACTATTAAGATCTATAAGATGTTTTTTTTTTTTTTTGAATTATTTTGTTTGGCATATGGCATTTTTATATAAAAATTGATCAAATTCGTTATTCACATTTTTAAACAAACATTTTTTTTTTATTATGTGCATAATGTTTGTAATATTTGCAATGTATGCATAAACGATTAAACAGTGTTTTTATCAAGTATTTAATATTTTATTGAAATATCGCATTTTATTAAAACAAATATTTAATGAATACAAAGAAAAATTTAACATACAAACAAAAATTCCCCAGAATAGAAAAAAAAAAAAAATACAGAAAATATAATAATAATATTTAACTTACAATTCCACATATTTTAGCATTTCATATCGCCGTTCACTTGATTTTATATAGAATCCTCAATATAATCAATAAATTTAAAATCCAGTTGCAAGTGTTTTTTCTTTCTTTTTTAATCTATAATACAATTTTTTTTTAAGTCGAATCAAACGCAGATTGTTTTATAAGCATTTTAAAACAAAAAATAATAAATAATAAATAAAACAAATATAAATGTTGTATACACCACAGACACACACACACACACAAACACACACAAACACGTAATTCGTTTAAATATTCATAAAATTCGAGATAAAAATACGTTTTACGCACAAATATCACAATATTTTTTTTTTTTTATTACTAGAATGAATATAATCTCATATATATATATATATATTTAAAATATATCACGCAATCATATATGTGTACCTTATAAGCTCTTCAATAAGCTATTATATAAAATGGTTTATATGTTCTTCAGTCAATGATCAAAAATAAACTGAGTATTCCTTTAAAGTTGTTCATTTTTAAAATAAATGCCATACAAATGACTACTCATTATAAAAGTATAATATATATACAATAATAATATTATATATATGTGATATATATATAATAATCTACAAATAAGAGATTTCTATGAGCACCCACATGAATATAGTAGCGACTACGTAGCCGAAAAAAATTTACCAGACGTATGCACGAAAAATAAAGTGTCATATTAAGTTACTATCTCACTGTTACCACAACATTGTTACCATGTAGCGTTTATTATTGTTGATAAAGAAAATATTAAAAAAAAACAACAACAAAGTTGATATTATATACTTAGGTTTTGGTGTTGTCACACAAAGAATATTATATTTGAAAGAAGACTTTTGTTTAATAATAATAATGACGATACCAAAAAAAAAAAAAAAAAACTGAAAAAAGAGAACTTTAAAAAAAAACATAAAAAAAAATTAATAAATAAATAAAATAATATAAATAAAAAATTTGTTGACAACAATTTATAAAAACTTCAAATATTTAAAATATTCTCGAATTATGCGTAAAATAACAATTTTTGTGGTGGTCAACGTACGGATATTTATATAATATTAATTAATTTCCAGTATAATTAAGATGCAAAATAATTATAATCTTCTATAAAATATAATTAAACAGATTATGTAAAATACTAGAGTGTACAATCACTGCCTTTATCTCGCTTAACTCAATGATACACTTGATGGCTGGCTGGCTGAACGTGCAATCTAGAAATATAATATATAAGGTAAATTCAAACAAAAACAAAAAACACGAATGACTTGAAATAAAAACACATATTTTTTTTTTTTTTTTTAAATATTAAATCACTTTTTTTAAGTAGGTTAATTTTTTATAATACACACAAGCAATAGATCGACAAGATAAGAAAAAGGTCATGTAAGAATTGTATTATACAATTTTAATTTGATTGCTATTTTAAAATAATTGAACTCTGAATGAAATTTATCGTGTGTAAATTATAGTGTTTAAAAAAAAAAATGTGTTAAATTAAAATTAAATACTACCTTTATCTCTTCTATAATATCGCAAAACATGAAAATTATATTATTTTTTTTATATATCAATTTATTGCATAATTGAATGACATCGATACGATTTTGAAATATTTTGCAATTTTGCTTTTCTTTTTAAATAATTTATTGAAAAATGGTAAATTAATACCCCCAATAGACATTTTTGGACTACAGTCTAGAAGTATGGTCTATTAAACTGTCTATATACGGTCTAGTGTCCCGTCTATATACAATTTATAGACCAAAAAACCGTCTATAAACTATCAATAAACGGCATGTAAACTACACCAGTTATAAACCGTATATAGACGAGATATTAGACCGTTTATGATTTATAGATCATTCTGAGACTACTATATATGCTTATTGAAACCTTTCTGAGCTTTAATTTTTGTCATACAAATGGATGTTGGAATTACTCAACCTAATTCGTTAGAATCACTCTAACTAAATTAAACACTGCACTTGCACTGATTAAAGCTTCTCTTTAAAATTTCGTATATCTCTTATATATTCACCGAATACTTCTGTTTCTATTTCTATCTCTACTAATAGAAAAGGTAGGTATTCATATGACCAAATTTTTTATAAGAAAATATCATATTTTCAGCTTCTTCTCATAGTCGATGTCTATTTCTGATTATCTCTTTCAGTTATCTAATAATATAATTAATATGGAATTAAGCAAATTAAAAGAAAAAAAAAAAAAAGCAACAACAACAACAACAACATTAAATAAATTTAACTTTAAAAATAAAACAAAAAAAATAAGGTGTTTAGAGGATAGTTACGAAATTCTGTTTAGTTATTCATTCATTAAAATAAAAAAACAAAAAAAAAAAAAATATGAAAAATTATCATAATACATTGCGTGTCGAATGTATCCATTTAAAGATTTAATAATAGAGTAATTTACACAATTTTTATATTATAATATTGGAAACATTGAAAAAAAAAATTGAATTAAAATTAGAATTGAAGAATTAAAATAAATTAATAATTAACACCTCACAGCTCACAACAAAGTAAACAAACTTATAACCATATTACTTATTTAACTATGTTCTATTATGCCTTTTTCACAAATAGATTTAGAAACTTTTTTGCATAGTTGATGTAATTGCGCATACGAACAAAAAAAAATATATCACATTGACAATATATATATAATATACTTATCAGAATAATGCATTTGAACTGAATATGTTCAGAAATAATTATTTTGATTGTTTATTATTATTATTTTTTTTTTGTTGAAACTATAAAACTAAATAGATATAGTTTCTACATTTAAATATTATAAAATTATTTGATAGAATACATTTTCTTTTCTTGTTTTTTATCCATATATTAATGTAATTTTGAAATAAAATGAAGTGAAATAAATATTGTCTAATAGTTTAAATTAGGAATCTGTTATTAAGGCTTAAATGTATGAACGACGATAAAATTAATCCTTCAATTAAAATTTATTTTATCCACTGACTCGAATGTATAAACGCAGATTATATGGACAGTTTTAACCGAGAGTTTTAATTTATCCGTTCGTTTTATAGACGTTGGAGATGTATGTATATATATATCTGCGGATTTTCCGTCATTTTGACATTAGCACAAACAGATGAAAATATTTCTTCTCTTTTTTTTAATTTTAAAAAAGTAACTGTAGGTTCTTATGGTTTGTTCTATTTAATTGATATTTGATTGTAAAATCGTTGTTTCCAGAAATGCACGCATTCTGATTGGCGGACATCTAAGTTTAAATACGTGCCTTTTTTTTTGTTTATTCTGCCACGTATAGAAAATCATTTCGACATGGAGAAATATGCATAATTTGTGATTATTTGAAATAAACAATAAATATAAGCATGTTTTTGAATGTAAAGCGGAAAATTGATTTTTTTAATTTTATTTCTTTGTTTCAAAAAAATAAATACATATATATTAATTAAGTGCATAATAAAAAGTTTTTTTTTTTTTTTTTTTTTTTTTCATATACTTAACAAAGTATTTAATTATATTATTTGTGAAAATGAGATTCATTATGCATTATTTTACAAAAAACTGTACGCGTAATAGTTCATAAATGGCTGCGCATAATAATTTGTTTATTTCTTTTATCGTCGTTTACACATTCGAGCCTAAATAATAATCAATAAATATAAATAAATTAATAATAATCAATATGTATGAAGAAATGAAACAATGAAATAAAAATACATTGAAATATTAACAAATTCTAAAATAAACAATTATAATATAATGTTGATACGCAGTATTCAGTATAAGTGTATAAACATTAAACATTGTACAGTATACTATATATGTATTAGGGTGGATCGAATTTTTTAGAACTGCCGGTACCATTGTTTTCTGAGTTGCGTTTTGTCTCAATATATTTTTTTTTTGCGATCTCTGAGGTGCTTGCCTCCAGCCATAAGGTAGAGAACCATATGGTTAAAAAAAAAAAACCATGAGGTTTAAAAAAAGCCATGTTGTTAAATAAAAATACCATGTGGTTTTTTTTTTAACCACATGGCTTTTTTTTTAACCGCATGGTATTTTTTTTTTTAAAAGTGTGGTTCTACCTTATGGCTGAACCAAGCAACTCGGAGATCGCAAAAAAAATATGACGGTAATCTTGAGACAAAATGCAACTCAGAAAACAATGGTACCGGCAGTTCTGAAAAATTCGATCCACCCTACTGTATATACATTATGCATTATGCAAGTCAATAGTTTCTTTAGCAGGGAAGCGTCCCTAACCTAACCGAACCGAACCCCAAGAACCCCTGCTTTTTTGACTTCAGAACCGAACCCCATTTTTTTTCTTCAAGAATTGAACCCCCATAAAATTTGAAGGGTACGCATCCCTGCTTCTTAGATAATATAGAATATATCGAGGGCTTAGCGGCAAACACACGTAGTTATGTTTTTATGAATTTTTCAGGAGAGACTTAAAAGTGATTTAAAACTATCCCGGCAGGATATTTCAATTTTTTTTTTTTTGATTTTAAGTTAGAATTACACCTGTTTCATTTGTAGAAAGTTAGAAAATAATTAAATTATATTTTACCGTAATTTTTTTAACTTTAATAACTTAGTAACGTTGCTAAAGTACGGTTTGGATAGTTACCTGTTGTTATTTAATGGTAAAAAGTGAATTTTATTCAAGATTATTCATATAAATATATTTAAGAAAACAATATTATTATTTTTAAATCAAAATAAGTAAAATATATTAATATTTTTTTTTAATTTTTCACAAAATTTTGTGAAAAATAGGAAAAAAAACCTTTAAATTGGAAATTTGAATGGTGGAATTTTTTTTTTTTTTACAAAACTCTTCGCTACACGATGTAAAACTGAATTCTGAACATTTTTGCATCATTATGTCTTCTTTGTGAACATAATTTAACAGGAATAAATTACTTAAGCATAAAAATACTTAATGGAAGACCTTACTATTTTTTTTTTTTTTTAAATGAATTTAACTATTGGTGTTAAGATATTCTTTTTTTTTTTATTTATATTTTATTCAATAATTTTTGCTTTTATAATATCGCCGTGCCAGTTCAAAAGTAAGACATCTTAAAACATAAATTTGATGCAAACGGTTGTATCTGTATACGCTATATCCAGTGACGGATTAACCCTTGTGCACAAGGTGCAAATACCGGGGGCCCCAGCTAATAGAGGGCCCCGCAAGAAAAAATAGTTTCTTTTTTAACTTTTCCAAAAGACGATTTCCATAGAGCGCGAGTTTTTTCGCGGTTATTTTAGGATAAGATTGACGAAAACAAAGGTACGTGATTTTTTGTCAAAATTCCCCCCCTCCAAAACCTTTTTTTTTTTGTTTATGCCAAGGACCCCCGACAGAGTTAATCCGTCACTGACGCTATCAATATACAGATACAACCTTTTCCATCAAATTTATGTTTTAAGATGTCTTACTTTTAAACTGGCACGGCGATATATGAGAAAAAATGTGAATTGTGGAACGATAAAAAGTAATAAATTAAAGTAATTATTTACAAAATAAAATATAAAATTGAATTCATTTTTTTTTTCTTTTATTTTTATTTCAAATTCAAAATACAGTTTCAATATAAATTACATCAATTTTTTTTTTCACAAATATGGATATTATTTACGAATACCTCTAGTTAATATTTATATTAAAGCACTTAAGGACTAGTGTTCGATGTTTTTGTATCTGCTAAGTGCTTTACTGAATCAATAATAACCGAAATGTTAATCATTTATAACACATTTGAAAGTTTGAATCTTTTTCTATTATTGAACTTTAACAAAAGAGACAATTTATGTATTTATCAACAATCATTAATCAAGCAATACTTGAATTATTATTGTCCATTGGATAGATATTGTTTGAGGTTTATTCATCATACATCGCGAGTGTACACATCAATATGAAAAGGGTCAATTGCAACATCTTACATAAGCGAAACGAATAGATCTGTGGGTATTGGTTAGAAAAAAACTTCACATGCTTTTATGGTAATGCATGAAAATTCATTTTCACATTGTCGGATTTTTTTTATTTAAATACAAAATAATGAACATTTCAGTTTTTAGGTGAACGTTGGATGACATCCAACATCCCCTCATTGACACATTTTCGGAAAAAAAAATTGGGTTAACCTATTTTCCATTAAGCCATCGATATGTAACATGATTTTCAATAGCGTGTAGCGATTTTTTTTTTTTTTTAAATCTACATGGAAAAGTTATTAACATTTCTTAATTTAGAGTAAGTCATTTTCAATATTTTATTTCCATATTAGAATAACATATTTATAAGAAATTGCTCTATATAATAGATGATAGATTGATAGCAACGAAATAACCATTTAAATAAGAAAAAATGTTTTTATTTCAAATTATTTTTCGAAAAATGTGTCTTAAAACTAAGTACACTATTCCATAAGTATTATTTCGCTTCATAGAAATTTGAAAATTGTTCCATAAACTAATTAAAATTACCCTAGGTTTCGATATATAGTAAGAAAAAGTTGGTAAGAAAGAAAAAGTACGGACGAAAGAATTGATTCTTTAGAAATATTTGTATTTGTGTAAGCACGCATTGTATACAAAATTCAGTAATACAATTCATACGCAAAATTATTTCGTCTGTACTTTTTTCTTTCTTATACCAACCTTTTTCTTACTACATGGAAACCGAGGGTGATTGTATGGGTTTAAAAGAGATTGATTGTGATAAAATGATTTCGAAGAAGTTTAAATCGTAACATTAATCAATCATCGTAATGAAATGGAGCTAATGAAAACCAGACTTTAAAATGTGTTAACACCAATTCGTTATTTGTTGCTTCATCTCGAATAAAATTCAATCAAAATTAAAGTATATTATATTGCTTTTCTGACTACTACTCACTTACCATTCCGTATTGATAAAAAAAAAAGAAGAAAAAACATTTATTTATGTTACGCGGTTTTAATTTTTTTTTTTTTGTTTTTAATATAAATATTTATTTACTTTTTGTTGTTTTGTATAAAATGTTTTATGGAATAAAATGTGCACACATGAAAATATAATGTTACGAGAAATTACGTGAAACATTTTTTTTTGTGCTAACTAAGTATATGATGCGAACAGATAAATGACATAATGATTAATGGGAGACAATCATTTATGTGTGGTAACCACAAAATTAATATTACGCGATTACCTACTTAAAAAAGCAAATTGACTAATTACATTCGGTTGTATAAATGTATATGTATATAAATACAAAATACATATTTATATATTTTTGTCTTTCTTCTTTAAAACATACATATATATATATGTATTTATTTCTATTGCCAAATGATCTCTAAATAAAACCGATTTTGATATTACGTGTTTTCGTTTTTTATTAAAACATTTTCTGATTTTATATACCAGAAATGTTTATTTTATCATGTTTTTGGAAATTTAATTGTTTGTTAATTTTCGATTTAATTCGTATATTTTATGCTGTGATGATTATTAAAATATCTATAATAAATTTGATAATATCTCTTCATAAAATTTATTAACAAATGTTATCATAAAAACTTATAATCAAAATCCATATCAAACCAACCGAACTTTGGCAATAATTTGTTCAATTTTTGTTTTAATTATTACTTAGATTATTATAATTCCCAATGGGTATTTTTAGACAGTTGTCTAAATACAGGATATAGCTTTGCTATAGACTATATAAAGTCTGTATATCGAACACTCTTTTGTATGTCTATGTATATCGGACAGACAGACTATAGTTCATCTTAGATTGTCTAAAACAGTAGACTTTATATAGTCTATAGCAAAGCTATATCTTGTATTTAGGCAATTATTTAAAAGTGTAGTCTATAGACAGTCTAAAACTCAAAAATGCCTATAAGGATTTGTAATGGATATGAATATTTTGACTTGAGCATAAAAATTTGGAGGAATTAAAACATAGTTCTCATTGATGTCATTTAGAGCTATTTTGAAATCGAATTTTTAATTATGTTTACTACATAATATATAATTAGAATTATTTAGATAATTTACGGAAATATCTTCAAATTGTAATAATACAAGATCTGTAATTGATTTTATTCACAACTTGTAGATTTTACTGGAAATTTCATCTTGCAAAATGACAGACAGTTAATGTTCCAATTAATATCGGCGAACTTTTCGTTTGAAAATGTAAAGAAAGTAGATCATAGGCGCCTACATACTACTGTCATGCTCAAAGGCTCCTGCCCCTGTTCTCAAATCGAAAACATTAAAATCTATTAGTCTATTAGTTCCTGTACTAACCATTAAATATTTGAATTAGGCTCTGTATTCTAAGGGGAGTGAGAAGAAAAATGAAAAATATTTTTGCCCTTGTACTCTTTTACAAAAGTTGGCGCCTATGACTTTGATGATGATGAAAATATTAGAAATTTATTTCTAAATTTCTCCATGGACTTTTGTTTTGTTATTTCTTTTATTTGACAGACGACTAGTTCCTATTCACTTCTTTTTTATGATTTAAATATATTTAAAAAAAAAAAAAAAATGTAACAAAAAAGGTATGTTTTTTTGAAAATCAATATAAATAAAGCTGCTCAAATTTAATAATAATTGTTTCCTTAATAAGAGTTTAATTTTGGTATATTGTTCGCCACAGTACATAAGGAAGGGTGTATCATTTTATAGAATGTTAGAGATGGTAGAAAGTGTAGCGCCAATGCAATAACATTGATGTACAATTAGATGTAGCTCTACATCACAAAAAATGAATTTACTCTTATTATAAATTATAAATTACAATTTTAACCATGAATGCACAACAACCAAAAAGTATTGGTCAACATTTTGACTATATTTCCTGTTCCAGTACAAATTAATTCAAAATATCAAAACAAAAATTTGTTTACTAAAATGTTATTTTCCTAAAACTAAACAGCAAATTGGTCAGATTTCATTAAAATCAAAGATGGCAGAACATTTGACTATAATCGTTTTTTTGATATGGAACTTGATTTTTGAATTCACAATAAAAATTCCATTAAAATGAAATTGACATCAAAAATTAATATTTAGGAAAATCGTCAAGATTGTTAAATCACAAAAAAAAAATCTAATCTATTGTTAAGCTAATTTACTTTAATATAATCTTGCTTTCAATATATTTGTAAGTAATAGAAAATATATAAAACATAAAGCGAATATCAACTAAAATAACAATAGTAAATTATTAAGATTTGTGATTTAGTAAATATTATCTGTCGAATAGCTTTTAAGTATCATAACAATTGAAATTCTTTCATCGTTTCGTTTTTTTTTTTTCAATGTTTTAATTAATAGCAATCAGTAAGTATAATTTTTGCTGTAATAGTAATTTAATTATTATTATATAATTTACACTGTTGGATATTCCGAATGAGTTTGTATAAAAATAAATCGTTTTTGAAATGTTTTAAAAATATATAATAAAAGGTTTTTCTTTGTAATTTTTTGAAAACAATTGAAATATGCGAGGCACTAAATGCTTATTATGTTTAAAATATATGAAAAGAAAAATTTATTATCGGCACATGAAAAACCTCAAAAAGTTTGCATGTAACAATAATAATATGGAATCTTCTAATACATACACACTAATAAAAACATACAATTTACATTATTCATGCAAAAATAAAGTTAATTATCTTTTTTGTTTTCTATATTCCCTGGGATGAAAATCTTATGCTGAATTGTATTGTATTCCGTATACATTCAATTCAGTTACGGTTTTCGTTTTCTTGAAATTCTTATAGAACTATTCAGCAACACACACATGGACATCGTAAACAATAAATTAAGAGAAAATAATTATTGATATTTATGTTAGTTTTTTTTTTGCATTTTACATAATCAAAAAAGAATTATTATATATTTAACATAGTTTTTTACTTTTGTTTTCTATCGTTTTTTTTTCTTCTTTCATATTTTTATATTTTTTTCTATGCAGAAATTAATTAATTACATATAGAGCGCACACATTAAATTATTTAAAATCACATTTTGATCTAAATCATATTCAATTTATTCATTTGAATGCACATTGGATTAAGTCGCATTTTATATTTTTATAATCGCACATATTATATTGCAAAATAAGAACAACCACAACAACAACAACTAATAAGAAATAAAAGTCATTTAATAAAACTGATTTTCTACATACATTTTACCGTATTTTATAAAAAGAAAAAAATATATATAAATATTATGATTAGCAAAATAGACACTTTTTATTTTATACTTTTTATATAGAAATTTTATGTTTAAAATCGAGACAAATCAATATATTTCTCTTGTGAGAAATATATTAAAATTATAATTTATATCGGTATCGCGGATCCGTTCGCTGTGTATATCAGTTGTAAATAAAAAAACAAAAAAAAAAAAAAATAATCAAAAGCGAAATGAATATGAAACGATGCGACCGAAAGAAATATAATATACACAAACCATTGACTTTTGTTTACTGCTCAGAATCAGTGAACAACAGTCAGTGTTTTAGTTAACCGACTTGATCAAAGTAACGAGGTCTTTGGGATATTAATAATAATTGTATAGTAAAAGTAGGTACACACACGTAACAGGGTGTACCAATTGCATGCCATGCATATATATATAGAAAATAGAGGTGGGAAGGTATTTAATATATAAATATTGATCTATAATCTACTCATATTTTTTATATGTGTGTTTTTCGATTTTTTTTTTTTTTTTGTGGCGGGTGCTTAAGTTAATTATTTGTATACGAGCGAAAAAAAAAATATATAGAGAGCCTAATTAATTTTTTTTTTGCTTACCATTTTGATTTACATCAAAACTGGTCAAAGTCAAACTTTATGCCGATTTATGAATTTAACGATAAACATTAGGGTGGTTCGTTTCCCAAAAGGTTAAAATTTTCTAGCTCCAAAAGCATTTTTAGATGTGACTAGACCTAAAACGACTATTTTTAATGTTAAGGTCCGAATTTTTTAAATTTTAGCCACCAATCCAGTTGAACTTGTGATTTTGAGTGTTTG
>JAABKK020046677.1:0-12321 GCA_011634745.2 Catotricha subobsoleta | reverse complement strand
ATATTTCATGAAATATTTTCAAATATTTCATGAAAGTAAATATTTCATGAAAGTGTGTGGTGCCACGATGAAATATTCGACTTTCATGAAATATTTACTTTGATGAAAGTAAAAACTTTCATCGTCGCCCCGCACCTTAACTTCTAAACGATGGATCGTACATAAAAAGTTTGTATGAGAGAAATGTTCGTCTCTTAAAAAAGGTGAAGTTTTATTTCGTGTTATTTCTTATACGAGCAACGTTTTTATAATTTGTTCTATGAAATAACGTCATCATGGATTAAAATATTAAATTATTAAAGTAAAGATGACACAGGCGAAAATCGTATCCCCTAAACGTCTGTTATTTTTTAAGGTCGCTAGGCAAATGGCTTGCATCTTTCGTTATACGATGGAAGATTAAATGAGTTCATTTAAGTTTGCGCCTAATGTACCAGTTAAGACGACTAACGGGGTCTCGTAACAAGTTGTCAGCTAGTCGTCAGCAGGGATTTTGCCAATTTGGGTTAGTCATATCTGAGTAACTACAGCATTATACCTTGGTTCTTTCTCTTATATCCTTTTCTAGAGAAATATACATCCTAAATATTGAAATTCCTTAACCTGTTCTAAAATATATGACATCGACTTTGGTAAGTACATAGATTTCTAAAATAAATGATAAAATTATAGATAAACAAAACGAAAACCCAAAGACATAAATAATTTTTTTTTTTTTTATTCAATTCTTTATTCTTATATTATTTATATATGTTATTCACTACAAACATCGATTAGCCTGAAAAATTTTCATGAAATATTTTCTTGTTATTTTTTTTTTTTTTACATAATTTTGAATTTTCTTCTTTTTTTTTTGTTATTTTTTATTTTATGTTATAATTAAAAATAATAAATAAGAATAATTTATTTATTTATTTATTTATTTATTTATAATGCAAATAGAAGTCACTATTTTCAACTTGTTTTTTATTTATTTAGTTATTGTTTACTTAAGTAATTTAAGTATAGACTTAGGTACTTTATTAGGTAATAAAGTAGATAATAGATAATATTTTTGTTTACTTAGAATTTAAAAAATAAGAGTAAGCATTTATTATTAGAGATTTTTTTTTTTGTTTATGTTTAAGAAAAATTATATACATTCATTAGACGCGATCGCTAATCAATATAAAATATTTAAAATTATTTATCATTTGGTGGAAAGACCAAATCTTTTGAATCAAAATCAGTTAAGCCAGAAAATTGATGTAGAAATAAACTGTGATAATAATTCACTCTGATGTCATTTTTTTTGTTTTCAATTAATTTTATGTTTCACGTCAGAACAAATTTAAATAAAGATTGTATCAACAATTTTATTTACGTTTGTTGTTGGTGGTTTTGTTTTATTAAGCAACCGACATAAAACTATTTATTTCCTATATAAAATAATATCGGACAATAAAACTTAAAATCGAACCTAATTGTTTCATTTTTGTTTTTTTTGTTTTTTTTTTTTTAATAAAGTTCAATAGACATATAAATGGATATTAGATAATTACGAGATTTGTTAAATATATTTCAACGTTTAGTGCACAAAACAGTTAGTTGAATGAAAAACCTAATCATTATTACAGGTAAATGATTTCGGGCTTATTAAATTTGTAGACATAAAAATATAGCTCAATGAATTTGTTTTTTGGTTGAAATTCTATTTAAATACTTTGATTTTAAAGGTTTTTTAGGCGCAATTCTGGATATATCCAAAATAGATTCGTTTATTTTATTTTAATAAAATTATTTTCAATCATGTCTGTTGAGTGTGTTATGGTAAAACATTTTGCTTGTTAATAATAACACAATTCCATATATCGACGGCTTAATGTCAATAGGGCCTATCCCCATTTTACTGGTAAGCGATTTACGACCAATGTGCATTATACAATAAGGATGAAAATCGCTGAAAAATGGGGATAGGCCCTATTGACATTAAGCCGTCGATATTAAGAATTTGCATGCATTGAGATCGAAACGTCACCAGCAAATTTTGTGTTCTCATATTACCCGAGATTCGTATTAAGTTGAAAGGTCACTAATTTACAAAGATTTATTTCTTCCACTAAACACCTGAATTTTTACCCAATTTTTTTTTTTTTGTGCGGTTAGAGACGAACAGTACGAGCGAATACGAGCTGAGATGAAAACATGATGGGCAATTACTATTAGTCAGTGTTCGCAATCATCTATAGATAAAAATATATGGAAAAGATGATTAAAAGACTATTTTTTCGAATAATACAAATTAATATAAAGAATTCCGTACGATTTTTAAATATGAATTTATTTTTGGATATACGAAATTTTAGTTGCCAGATTTGTATTGACCATTGAAAAAATATTCTAGAAACATATCTCTAATGCCACTCACGCCAAAAAAAACCTTGTAAATCAGTGCTATTGTAATGATAATAGAAAAACTTTAGTTTATACTTTTTATCAAATTATTTATAAATTTGGTATTTCGGAGCTATCGATTTAATTCAGAACTATATGTTGAAATAATATTCATTACATTATAAAATACTTAAATTTTTTTTTTTTTAAAAAAAGAAAATAATAATTTTAATTCTATGTCTCGACAAAATATTTCTTTCATCTATAATATTTCAATTAATACTCTTAATAACTGGCTCCACTTCATTTCATTATAACATTTACATGACGATTTCACAATATTTTACTTAATATCTTTTTTGTATTTTTTGTTTTTCCATTTAATTATTATTCAATGTTAATACTTAATTATTATATAATTTCATAATTTATTATTTCTGTAAATATTTACAATTTGTAGAAAATTATGTACTTTTAATGAATATTGTGGTTGTTGTTGTCTTCTTCTTCTTCTTCTTATTCTTCTCTGTTACTTTTGTATATAAATTTTAATTGTTTTTTTTTTTAATTTCAATAAATTTTTGATATACTTTCTTTGTTGCCGTAGTTAAATCTTCTTTTATTTTTCTGTATTTTCGTTCATTGTGATAAAAAAATATATTTGCAATTTTATTTGACGATTGACGTATAATTTAAATAATGAAACAGAATAAAAAATATGAACTGGATTGGATCTATTTGTTTTTTTTCTTGTCTTTTTCAATTTTTTTCTATAAATGAATTAATTATATTTTAAATCTTTATGTTTTGAGTAGGCATTGGTTTTTATTTATGTTTTTTTTTCTAATTATTTTTTAATTTAATCATTTTTGTTTATATAATTAAAATACTATTGTTTCGTTGTTTTCATTTATTCGAATAAACCATTGTTCATTTTAATATAATTTTTATGATTTCAAATAGAAGTGATTTGGCAAAATACACATTTTATTAAGAGAACATAATAGAAGATAAATTTAAATTTTCAAAATGTTTCCCGTTAAAACATTTTGATATGTGTATAAGTATGTTCACGTGATCATTCACGGTGGGGTTTCTGTACGTGTACATTTTGCGATATGTTGCCATCATCATCATGTGTGATGTTGGTCTCAAGTTGAGTGCAAAATATCGAAAAATGCACTCTAGAAAATTATAGGGGTACAAAGTAAAACAAAGTTAAAAAAGGCATTACTTTGGAAGTAAAATTTACTTTGATTGAAAGTAATTTTTACATTATCCACTGTAATTTAACTTTGAAATTGAAAAATGCACTACTATTTTCTAGTTTGTATAAAGTAAATATTAGTTTGTTCAAACTAATGCCTTTTTTAGCTTTGTACAAAGTAAAAATTTTTTTAGAGTGTGGACGTAAACCCCCTCCGCGGAGATAATCGCACCAACATCACAGACCAAACTATTTCAAAGACTTTATAAATATTATTCATCACTTCTATCAAATTAGAAAATGAAATTACACATCTTTCAATTAATTTGTTGATCCTACATTTTGGGATAAATTTGATAATCAATATTTTTGATTTTCTCGAATGTTTCGTCAGTTTGTTCGCTTTAAACCTAAAATAATTTTAAAAAAATCAAACTAAAATCAAATAATAAATTAAAATTTGTATTGCACTCAAATTAGGAATAAATAAAAAATGAAGAAAGCACATCGTGATGGATAAAAAATTAAGTTGGCCAATATTTAGATAACTCTAGTTGATCATTTAGAGAGCACTGCAGCAAATATTGAGGGCAATATTTAAGGCGTCAAGTTTAATTCCATATTGTAATGATTTGAATTTTTAAACTTCTTCTTGACCTGATTGAAATCATAAATATCGTAAAAAGGAACATTGAAACAGGCAATAAAAATATTTTTAACAGAAATCAATCGATTAGTTACAGAGATTTCATCAAATAACGAAATGCGTTTAGTTGCCGCATACTAAACCGACCTAAAGTGTCATTCCTGCGGCTGGCTATGGGTGATACGTGACGATTAATGTTATTTATTCAGGTAGCCTTGCACGAATATACATTATACATAACAGTCTTGAATGAAACATTGTATCCAACAGATTAATTTCAATTCTAAATAGAGATCAGATATCGATTACGATTAAATCAATTAATGGATGGAATACATAAATACATCGATAAATCCATAATCAATGGAAATTAGAATTTTGACGATTAACAATTTGGATAAAGTCGATTATCCTTTGACCTCAATAACCGGCGATATTTAATTAAATGATTAATCGATCGATTTTTTTTTGGAATTCCAATAATCCCAGTCACTTGATTTCCATTATCTATTTATTTTAAAAACTGAATTATTTTCGTTTAGAATTTTTAAATTCTTGCAGAATTGAAGAGAATTTTCGGTGTACCAAAAGAACGACTAAAAAATACGAAACAAATGAAAAATAAAAATGGCTTGGCTGTAATATTAACACACACACACACACAGTGGCTTTTTTTCTTTAATATTATTTAATTTCGAAATAAATTTTTATACAAAAAAAAAATTATAAAATTAAAACAAAACAAAAAAAGTAAAAATGAAGAAAAATATCTAAATTAGTCTAATATTCATGAGAAAAAAGAGAAAATAATAATAATTAATTAAAATTTTTACCTATTTAAAAATACGAAATAAGAATTATATAAATCTAAAATTCTAATAATTAATTTGCTTACAAATGGTATTTTGTTTGTTTGTTTTTTTTTATATTCTTACTTATTTTTCTCTCTAATCATTTGTTTTTATTTTTTGTTTTTTTTTTATTTCTTTTTACTTTAATCAATTTAATTAATAAAAGAAATATAAAAAATATATATTTCGTTTGTGTGTTTTGTTTTATTTGTTTTGTAAGTGTAACTTAAAAATAATTCATTGTAAAAAATTATATATTTTAATTATAATTAAAATTAATAAAAAATAATTGTGGTTTTTTTTTATTGATAGTCAATTAATTATATTTTTAAATTTTTAATTAAATAATGCGAACAAATAAAATATCTCACGACAACACGAACTACTGACACTTACATTTAAAAATGTTTTATTATTTATCTCTTAATTATTTTTTTTTTGCCTAATTTGTAATTTTCGTATTTCTTTTTTATGAAATAAATTTGCACTTTATTGGGACTTGTTTTTTTTTTTTATATAAATTTATTAGCCTTTAAATTTGAAGTTGCTTGAATTTGTTTATTAAAAATGGGACCAATTTAGATTGATTTTTTTTTTGTTTCAATTTTTTTGAAAACATTTCGAGCGATATTGCAATTTAAAAATCAGATACAACTTTTTAAGCTAATTCATCAAGATAATTAAATAATTGTAATTGAATTTTGGTGCAGGCTTGCAAAAAAACGGTTTCATACTGTGAAATTTCCCAGAGTTTCCTTTACAATCAACAAAACGGAAATATCAATTCGAATTCATTACGATAGAAAACATATTGCGTAATTCACTGAAAAATTTCTAATGGCAAAAATTTATATTCCCTTCATTTTTATTTGGAAAAACTAAAAAAAATCAAATAAATATATTACAGGATTTTTTATTAATCTGAAATTCACTCAAATCGACCCACATTTATAAAAAGTTTTATTTCAATGCAACGACATTCATAAATCTTGGCTTGGCTTCTCCACACAATAAATGTTTTTTTTTCCTTTTTTTTTTCGAAAAGTAATAAATGAAAAAAGAATTATATTTAAATTAAAGAACATCTTTTAATGAAACTACATTTTATTTCGTAATTTTTTTCAATTATTTTTTAGTTAATTTAAGTCAATATTTACAATTAATTAATTTGCATGTGCTTTTTTTTATTTATTATTATTTTGGTTTTTCTTTGTCCAATTTCTTTTATATTCAAATAAAATTCACAAAAATTGATGTGTTTTTTTTTTAGGCTGTGTCGTGGTATTTGTTTTATGTTTAAATGTTTTTTATTTTGCGTAGGTATTTTTATTAATATATATATTTTTTTAATTATTATTATTAATTATATTTCGCGTTAATTTACCTTCAAATTGTTATTTTGCTTGTTTGTTAATTTTTATATTACAATAATAATTTCAATTTCCATTATTTTCTTTGAAATCAATTTTGATTGAACAATGAAGATTTGTGGAAATGATGCATATATCAAATAAAAAAATAAAAAATCTCTCTCCAAAACCAGGCCTTGCAAAACCGGTATTTCAAAAAAAAAAAGAAATAAAAATAGCGATTCATACTTTTTGCGCGGTTTCTACGAAGTGTCTATCACTACTGTATCATTATTTACCGGTTAAAAGAGGTTAGAGGACAATATTGTAGAATCCACGAAATCAGGCATGCAAAGCAAAATAAGGGTACTGAAAATGTAGCTAACCTTTCGGTTCTTTAGCCATAATTCAATATAAATTGCATTGCATGCTCGAATTCTTGGATACTAAACTATTATCCTAAACTCTTTGTAAACATGTTGCTATTTTTAGATAACCGGTTCTGCAAGCGCGGTCCAAAACTAAAAGCATCAACATCTCGATTATATAAGGAATCTTTAATAATTGGCCGATTTCTCTAATCAAAATTTTTAATTAATAAAAATTGTTGAAAATATTTTTATTATAATTTTTACAGTTTTATTTTTCATTTATTGATTTTTGTTTTTTAATTTATTAATTATATAAACATTTAATTGTTAAAATTAAATACGCGCTAATTAAATCATTTGCTGCCAGTTTTATCTCTCCTTCATTTTATTGCCATTAGAACAAAAACAAAATAAAAAAAGTCTTCGTTTAAATTACTCTCGTTTTTCTTTTTCTAAACTTTACAAATTTTTTTATTTGAGAAATTATTTTCTTGAAGTGTTTTTTTTATTATATTTTTTTTTAGTATTTTCTTTTCATTTATTTTTAATGTTTTCTTTTAATATTTAAATTTAACGCTATCGATTATATTTCAACTATTTTATAAAAAATTAAAAATTAAAAATTAAAAAAAAAAACAAAAACAAAAATCATCGAACCAAGCAAACATCAATTAATCAAATGCATCTCATATTCGCATACAAAATCAGTTTTTTTTTTTCATTTTTCTTTTTCTTTAATTATTATCTTTAAAAATAAGTAGAAATATTTATAAAATAGATATTTTTAATTAATATTTTTTATTTTATTTATTTATGTGTTTTTTGTTTTTTGTTTTTGTTTGTTTAAATCAAATGTTAAATAATACATTAGTCTTGCTTTTTTTTTATTATTTTTACATTTATTTTATTTGTCAAATTAATTAAATTTCCGTTAATTTGAGAATTAAATTTAAATTAATTTGAGTGCATACGCATTTTGTTTTTATAGTTTGTTTGTATTGTTGTTGCAAATTTCTCATTTTTCTACATTAAATTAATTTAATTTCATTTAATTTAAATTTTAAAGCTCACAAATAATTTAAGAATATTGTAATTTTTTTTTAAAATTATATTTATCTTCATTTTTCGTATCATTTTTCGCTTGTCTCTTTTCAATTTCAATATTTTATGTTAACTAAATAATAATAAAGAAATAAAAAAAAATAATAAGTAAATTATTTTTTGTTATTTAATCACTGAAAAATCACACACCGTTTTATTACTGCTTTTTTTTTTGTAATGTTTTCCCCATTTTAATTTTTGTATTTTCTTTTTGTCCATTAAAAATTACGACAAAACGAAAAGAAAAATTTAACAAGAAAAAGGTAAATTGACAAATTGAGAGACATGAAATGACTTTTGTCTTCGTTTCAAACAAAAAAAAAAAAAAAAATTTAAAAACAATTCGTAGAGACCATTACGCACCAATGCGGACCAATGCGCTTATTGAAAAGTCACTTGATGATATTGGCCGTGAAACATTTTAGTCTGTAATGGTCACGTGGATCATCGCTACGAATGACTTTTCTGTCCATTTGTCGACATGTTGCGATCATTACCATGTGTACATCTCATTGAGAACAGATTGAGATGAAAGCAAGACGTTCACAAGTTATTCTAAATTGAGATTGCGTGAACATCAAAGACGAAAATGTTTCACGGT
Source organism: Catotricha subobsoleta (assembly GCA_011634745.2). NCBI lineage: Eukaryota > Metazoa > Arthropoda > Insecta > Diptera > Cecidomyiidae > Catotricha > Catotricha subobsoleta. The sequence goes on along the minus strand of JAABKK020046677.1, from coordinate 3,822 downwards.
GAAAACAAAAATGTTCGGTGTAACAGAAACGCAGCACAAAGCAATAACTTAAGAGTTGCCTTTTATCAGCGTATAGTGAATTCTCATTCTATTAAAATCCTCAGAGACCAGCTCTTTCCGAACAATAAAATAAAAATGATCAGCATCGCAGTCAAACATTGCCCCATTTTTTTTTTAATTTGAAATAAAATTCATCCAACAAAATATAAAAAAAATAAAAAAAAAAATAAAAACTATTCGTGTATTATGTTATTATTGTTCAGTAAATAAATAGTTCTCTCAATTTCATTTATTCTATAAATTTTGGTATTTCATTTTTTTTTTTTTTTTCATTTTAAAACTATAGGTTTTTCGTTTTTTTTTTTTGTTTACAACTCATTATTTTGTATCGTTAAAAATATATTTTTAAATGCTAATTAAATTAAATTAATTTTATTGTTGTTTTGCGGTCCATTTAATAACTTAATGAATGAATTTTGTCAAAATAGCATTTTTGTTTTAGATAAATTTTTCCGGATTTAGCGGAATCACAATAATATTTAGATTTAACTTGAATATACGATAATTATTGTTTCTTTCTTTTTTCTTTATTATTTTGTTGATTATTTATTTATTTAATTTTAAGTTTTTGTTTTGTTTTGTTTTTTTTTTTGTCAATGTTATGTAATGGAAGATAATATAATATAATATAATTTGCGTTTTCTATTAAATTATAAATGTTGTTGTTGGGTTGCTATGTTGTTTGTAGATTAATGATTCTTTTTAGTTGTTTTCTTTTTTCTTTTCTTTTTTCATTTTCTGCGTTTGTCTTCATCGTTTTCATCATTTCGTCTACCTCGATCTTATTGATTTATTATTATTACCTACGATCTCTGTACAACAAATACGTTTTCATAGATTCGGGTAGTTGAAGCTGTTGTATACTATCTTCTAATCGATGTCGACCAATTTTTTGTCGTATGACTCGTCTACACAGATCCATTAGTGGCAGTGGTTCAGCTAAAATGAGAAAATTTAAGAGAAATTAAAATTTAATTATTATCAATTGATAAATGATTGGGTTGAATTTAATAATTTAATTTTATTTATATTCAATTGAAATTATGTGAACGATTATTTTTGTTTGCAATTTGCGTATTTTCCTCAAATCATTAATAAAGATGATCTTATCTCAGATCAGATCACCTATAAAAACTTGATCTAAACCTCGATCTGCAGATCATTTTTTGAACATAGAACAGATCATTAAAAACAAAAAAAGTATAAATATATTATTATACCTATATGTAGAATGTAGGTAGATGTACGTTGATATAAAATATTAATATTCTAAATTTTTAAGTTTTATTATTATTATTATTTTAAATATATTTTTAATAATTTTATTAAACAAAACCATAATTAAAAGAAAAAAAACTGTTTTTTGACCGTATTTGTTGAACATGTATTACACAAAATAGATCAGATCAATTATTTATTATCAAAGCGATCAGATGTAGATCGCGATCTAATCAATTTTTAAATCATTCATAGATCCGATCACGATCTGTGCCCAACATAAACAATGATATAATTATTAAGAAATCGAAATGAGTAATGAATTTCATTTACGTAATACATAATTTAATGTTTACCTTGAACTTTAGTGAAATAAAAAGGAAAAAATTAACCAGTGAATTAAACAAAATAAAACACGTTATGGAAATAGTTTTTTTTTTATTTGTATTTTTTTTTTCTCTCCTTTGTATTAAATTAAAATAGAAATCAAACAAAAAAAAAAACATATCCACACAATTTTATAATTGTATTTATTATTTTAATCACAATAAAAACTAATTTCCAATACCTAATTTAGTAATGCAACAAGCGAGACTGCAAACAAACAAATAAACAAATAAAAAAAAAAAAAAAAAATGAGATGAAGGGAATAAAAGAATAAAAAATGACATTTTCTGTTACAAATGGCAAAAAGTATTGTTTTTAAGGTGAATGGAAATGAAATATTGTGTATTATTTGTGTGTTTGTCAGAAGGATTTGAATTAAAATCGAAACAAACCTTTTTTCAAATTCTATGCTAATAATTATAGAAAAAGGTCGCGAAGGAGGTGTTTACAATTAAAAAGTTTTTCGCACAAACAATTCATGTTTTTTTTTTTTACGTCATTGTTAGAACGGAGTAACGTACAATGGAATTGCGAGAATAATAAACATTTCATTTTATGATAAAAATGGTATGAAATAATATAATGTTATTTAAAAAAAGAAACAAAATCTTCAAATAAATTATGATTCAATTTCTGATGACATCATTTTTCTAGGAATGTATTCCATTTAATTTATTATACACTGATGCACATTGTCGATTTCATAATAACATTATTGGAATTGAAATTAGTGTGTCGTTTAAAATAAATGAATGATAACCAACAGTGCCTACCATTACCCCATGTTCAAAACACATAATTTTGTGGAAGATATGAAAACTTTAAATTTATACTTTTAAAAGTTGTTGTTGGTTTTATGTCATTCTAATCGATAGAAAATTAAGTTTTGTGAGCTGCTACAAAATATTTTATCCCTGCAAAGATTTTCAACTTTGTTGAATAATTCATATAACTACGAAGTCTCTCGTTTATCGTATTTCTCATTACCCTGCTGTTTCTAATAAGCCCCCCCCCCGGTTGACGATAATCTATAATCTGATTCATTTTTTTAAAATTATTTTTCGTATTTTGTATTTTTGATCACTATTTTCAGAAAGTTGAATAAATTAAAATTCGTATTGAATGAATCTGTTATCCTCGAAACGCCTGCAACTATATAATATTTCCATTTAAATAATTATTATTGTTCGCATTAAATAAATCCATTAAATGGAAAATTAATTTTAAGCATAATACCATTTATAAAAACATCATCGAATGAATATGTGTTAATTTTAAAATACGAAACACCTGAATTCGATCATAAATAAAACTGTTTTATGATTGGTACTTAATTAACAAAAAATGGACAAAAACCGTAAGAAACTAGCTCTAAGTAAACTAAAATAAAAACGAAAATGTAATAATAATAACTTAAAAAGTAAGTAAGCAATAATAAGAATATAAATGGTCATAAAAAAATAACTCTATAACTATATATATATATAATTTATATAAATAAATAACTATAAAAATAATAGAATTACGTTAGAACATGTATGGTAATGATAGTGATTTAGTTAACCTTGGACACACTACTGTGAATTCGAACGAATGACTTGTCTTATATTATATGTGGTGGCTATTTATACATTAAACATTACAAATTTACAATTATTATTATTACATCAAATAGTTTTTTTTTTCTTTTTCATTTCAGTGTTTTTGTTGTTGTTTTTGTTCTAGGTAAACTATGCTGCGTGTTATGTAATTAATATTATTGTAATAAAAACAGTGACAGAATACAACAATAGACTAACGCGCGCGCGCGCTCGCGCTTACTTGTAATAGTTTTATATCTACTTAAGTAGATATTTTATTAGCTTTCAGTTAAGTTATTTTATTAAGTTGAAAATAGAATATGAAATGATTTTAAGAAAATCGTAATTGTGTTGAAAAAATAAGAAATATATAAATATATAAATATTATGGCTACATCGAAATGAAGTAATAAAACTTTTATTTTTATAAAATAATGTCGTCGATTGATAAAAAAGAAATCTGTGAGTAGGTTGTAATATGTTTCCGTTTTAATAAAACTTAATGCAAACATCCTATAAATTATGAGATAATCTTTATCAGATATAAACCAGATAAAGGTTTGTCAAAAAAAAAAAT
>JAABKK020046666.1:0-12324 GCA_011634745.2 Catotricha subobsoleta | reverse complement strand
ACTTCATCGAAAACAGTATTGGAAAATTCAATTGCATTTTTAATTCTTTGTTTTTGTCATTCGGGTGTAAATATAGAAATTGAATACTATATTCTATGTTAACCAATACTGATTTAATAAGAGTACTATTGTTGTGTTCTAAATTTAATACGAAAGTGTAAAATCCTTGTCGAAAAGAGCATTAAATACCACTGCAACTCAATACTATTTAAATGTTAATATCGCTCTTTATGTTCATTTGGGTAATTTGTTTTTGTTTTTGTCTTTTATAAGATAAAGAAACGACTTTTATTATATTCTCTCAGAAATCAGTTTATTTATCGTACAATTTTCTATAATATGTGTTCAATTAAACTGTGATAATTACTGATTTTAAATGGCATGTAATAGTTTATAGGTCTAACAATCTAATTTACAGTAACTGCATCTAGTAATGATAAATGTTTTAATTACTTTACCTTTTGTTGTTTCAGCATTGTTTTATGCAGTGCATACTGATGTTGAATCTCTATCATTGTATTGTTTATACTTTATATCTTACCTATACTTTATATACAATTATTTACATTTTGGATAACATTGAAAGTTATAAGGTAAATAGGCTGCGATTTATAATATATACATATGTATAAGCATTTAATCTTGTTGGTAATGGAGTTTGATGTTGTACTTTTTCAAAAGTATATCTAGAAGCTATTCCTTACTCAATAAAACAAGAAAGACTATTAAAATTGGATTAGTATTAGTATCCAATTTATATATATGCAATACATGTACGAGTAAGTTTTAGGGGTGCGTTCTCCATTCGGCCACTAGATTCGGTCACTCTACAACATAATATAAGTATTATCCAGGGGCGTACTGGCCATATAAGTAAACCGTGAAATACGGGTAAGGTTTTTGTGTTTTAATTTGATTTTATTAAATTTTATATCATTTTCGAGGCTTTTAACAAGATTTACGGACACATTTGGAGGCTTTTCATGTGTTTACAGATCATGGGTGTAGCCAGTCCACCGCTGGTTTTATCCTTATCCACCCATTATTTTCTGAGAAAAATAAAAGAGATGATCATTGACCATTTCCCATGACCTTTGACCTTTGACCTTTTGGGGTCAAAATCAATTTCAGACACCTCTAAAACATAATATAAGTTTTTTTCCGATTGATACATATTAGTTTCTGAAAAAAATTACATTTGACCTTTGACCCATGGTCATGACCTTTGACCTTTTTTGGGTTGAGATCACATTCACTCACTCTACAATATAGAATATAGTATAACTATTCTACCGGGATTCGGGGCGAGAGAGACAAAAAAAAACTTATAATGCACTTTCTGCATAAAAATAAAAAACCTGAACCAAATTAACATCATTTTACACCAACACTATGATTTTTAGCAGGGCTCCTTATATCTGAATCGAGGATATCTTGAAATTTAGCTGTGACTAAATATCTCGAACTTATGGAAATATGGCGGAAATTAGCTTTCATTTAGCAAAAAATTATGAGCTGAGAAACGGCCTAAAAAAAAATTAATAATATCAACGAACGAACAAAATCATTTTTTTTTTAAAAAAATAATAACAAAATCCATGTCCATTAAATTTATTTTATTAGAACAATTCATTAATATAATACAATTTTAAATATTTTTTTTTCACATACTTTTTACTTCAATTTTTTTTTTATTCTTTTTTTTGTTTTTAAAAAGCATAATAATTATGATAATTATAATAACCTAAAATAATATTACCACTTAGAAAAATAACGTTAATTTTACTTCATTTTTGAGAAATTTTAAAAAATGTTAAAAAAATTAAGTATTGGTTTCGATAATTCATTTTTTTTTTGTTATTTTTTCTTTTTTTGAATTGAGTGGTAGGATATTCATGGTCGACCAACCAAAATACACAGAATTAATTTTCTCCTAATACATATAATTTAACATTTTATTTTGTGCACTTTTACAATTTTAAAATTTTGAAAGAAATAAATTATTGTTTTTGTAAAATTGTTTTTTACCACTTTTTTGACCATTTGGGGTCTTATTAGATAATATTTTTTTATTTTTGTGTTTGTTAAAATTAAGTGAACGAGTTGAAATCAAAATGCTATTTTATTTAGAAGAGAATAAAATTCTGTGTTTTAATGGTAAAATTCTTAACAAAATTGAAGTCGCGTGTACCAATTCCATTTGGTAGTTTATTTTTGACCATGTCGGATTTTCACAGAATTCAATGGTCGGATATTGGTGGTCAAATAAACACCAAAAGACGCCGATTTTGTTTTAGTAAAAATATACATATTTTGGTTTTGAAAGAATTTCGTTTCTGAATCATGGGTCCCAATACTGTTTTGGTGGTAGGTTAAGATTTTTTTTTTGTTTTGTTTACTTCGTATTTTCTTAGGCTTTACTGAACGGATCGAAATCAAACTATATATTTTTACGAGCACAACTTGTTGAGTGAATTGACGTCAATGACCTATGTCCGACAAAAATATCCTGTGAAAAGAAATTATGAACGAAAAAAATGTATGTTTTGATTTTTTTTTTTTTTTAGTTTGTTGCCTTTTGGTAATAACATTCTTAACAAAAATGAAGTCGCGCACCAATCCAGCTTGATTAAACATATATAATATACTTATAAAATATTTAAAACAAAACCACATTCATTGTTTTTTCTATTTTTTTTTTTTTATTAAATTTATATTGAATATAAGATAAAAATAATATAATGATATTTCTCACTTAAATCGAAAAAAATTTTGGGGCTCATTAATGTTTTACGATTCAAATGAGATATTTCCTCATATTTTTGTTTTTTTATTGTATACATATATATATATATTTATTTAGTTATTTAGTTATTTAGTTATTTTTTTCTGTTAATATTTTTTTTTTTTTTTTAGAGAAGTTCTATTAGCACAACATAATAATCATATAAATACATCTTTTAGATATTTTATTATATATATTCTTTGATTACCGCATTTGATAAAATATATATAGTTTCATAAAATTTCAACTTCTGGTCTATTCTGTTATTCAGCCAAACAAAAGATAAATTCATCTTAAGTTATAAAGTTTAGATTTAAAAGGATTCTATCTACGGGAAACATAATTAATTAAAAATGATGATGATTGCATATAACAATTGTTTTACACTATATTGTATGAATTGACCAAAAATAAATGTTTATTGTTCAAATGAAAACTTGCCATTTTCCAATATTGATTGGCAAATGCAAAAGATTTATGTAGCAAAAAAATATATATATATATATAATAAATAGGTGAATCGCATTATAATATAGAACGAGAGTATCGCATTTGGTGGTGGAGCAGAAATTCTCTGTGTGGTTATATTTCTGTATAGTTTTATCGTTTTCGTGTGGAAAGAAATTCTAGTGGTAATATAACGGTATACTTACCCAATAAACAGAAAATCACTCAAACACTCTAAATAAAGGTGATTTCACGGTAAAATATTGGTGATATAATGGTATTTTTTGAGCTTAATGTCCTAGGGAAACAGAGTATATATTGAGTGATTTCACTTGTCACTGGATAATCATCGTGATATCACCGTGAAATCACCCAAATAAATATGATTGGTGATATCACACACTGATTTTCAAGTGACAAGTGAAATCACTGGATAAACATTCTGTTTCCCTAGGACATTATGCTCAAAATCTACCGTGATATCACCGTGAAAACACTACACAGAATGTTTATTGGATTATATATGATAGTTGACTTTAGTTTGTGGCAGCTGCCTATGAATTCATCCATATAAATCTATCGTAATGTTATATTCACGTTTCGAATAGGAATAACATTTAAAGGAAATAAATTTTGTTTCCATTCCTATAGATTTTATTATATTTGTTCACCATCATTCTTTTTATTTCATCTTGAAAATCAAATTCATACAAAGTGCAAACAATCATTAATTTATTAGTTAAAAAACATGTGATTGAATAAATAATTAAATTACTTACAAATTTTGTTTTTTTTTTCTGTTTTTCTTCTTATTATCATATTGGAAACATTAAATTATATATTCTATACTATTTTTCATTTTTTTTTTATTACTTTTATATGCATCAAATGGAGATTGTTATCGAGAAATGTTAAAAAACATTTGATAAATATTTTTTAATTCTTAATTAGACAAATAAACCAATTTTATTACACATTATTTTTTGTTGTTTTTTTTTTTTTTAGATTCTTTGGTACATCTTAACATTTGTTTTTATATAAATATTTATGCTTCATTTCTTTTATACAATTTTAAATACTTATATAATTAAAGATTTAGCTATAATAATTAATCGGTGTAAGAAAAAACGAAACGCGAAGAACAAGAAGAAGGAAAAATGATTACAATAACTTTGTTTATTTTATAAAAAAAAAAGAAACGAAATTTTTTCAAATGAAGTTTTTTTTTTCTATTTTTCATTTTATTATTATTTGTTTTATTGATAAACCTGTATCTTAGAGATGAGTGAGAAATGCTTACAATGAAAATCCATTAAAAATAAAAAAAAAAATAGCTTACATTAAAATATAGAATATAGAAAAAAAAAGGTGTTTCATCAATAAAATTGAAATTATGTATATATTCAATTTCTATATCGTTTAATGTATTCAACAATTTATAATTGTTTATAGATTACATCATTTTATTATACCTACCTATACCATGGGCAAAGTTTGCTGTTTCTTCTTTTAAATCATTTATTTATAGTTCATTTTTCAGTTAAGTTTTTCGGCTTATAGTGCGTGTTTATTTTAATTTAGATTTTAACTTTTAAGATACTATTTATTTTCTTAATATGTAATAATAAAATTTCCTGTATATAACTTTATATATTTTGTAACAAATCACATTTTCTTGGTTTTGTTTTTGTTTTTAAACTTTTTTTAAAAAAAAATCTTGCAATTTTATTCACACATCTGTTAAAATATATTTATTTTACAATTAATAATACCCTTAAATTAAACATTTTTTTTGTTATTTTTTTTTTTAATCGTACGCTTTATATTTATGTATTTTAAGATAGCTGTGTGGTTAAGATATTTATTTCATGATATTTACAAAACAAAAATAATTAGAAAAATATTTTATTTATTTCGTTTTGTTCATATTCAGGAAATATTATATTGAAATATAGAAACATGTAGCCAAAGTGAAAATGACATACAATATATATAGAGTTAATTTATGTTGCAGGTGGACAATTCTCGGATTTTTCCAATATAAACAAGTTATTTGAATATCTATATACAATTATACATATTATACTTATGGGTATTCTAAGGCCTGATTTTGCAATAATAGTTTCTAAAATACATATTGGATTTTACAGTTTAATTTAGTTATAGAACCGCAATTTAATTATAATGAAATAGATTAAAAATAATATTGCTGTAGTTGTCTACATAACACGTTTCGTAACAATTTACTTGCAATGGATGAAATATAAAATATTATCATCGACAATTAGAATACATATACAGGTTTTATGGAATTTGATAAGCACGCACACTTCGTCTTATTTTACGATTAAATTTATTTGATAAATTTTTCCCTAGTACCTAGGTATTTAGTTATACTTTTTGTATACCCATGGAAGGTCGTTTTTGGAACAAAATGTATATCTATTGTAAACCTGCATCTTCAAAGGTATACTTTTTGTTGTAAAATATACATTATATGGTATACTTTATATACCCTGCAAGGTATATACTATATATATGCCTTGCACGCTATATGAAGTATACCATATAAAATATTTTTTGCAAGAAAGTGTACTTTGGAAAGTATACACTTGTTCCAAAAACTACCTTCCATGGTATACAAAATGTATACCCAAATTGACCACTAGGGTTAGGCATTAATGTGGATCGAATTTTTTTTCATGCTTTCTACCATCATATTTACAGTTGTATTTTTTCTCCTGATTAACGTGTTAAAAGGATTTTGAAAATAAATGGGTTTTTCGATGTGCTGTAGGTCGGCGAAATTGTGAAAATCGCAATATTTGACCGGGTTTGAAGCATTCTATCTCTCGGCCGTTACAAATAATTGTGTTGTGTTTCTGTTTTATTATACAGATAGCTTAAGTCAATAGCTTTCAAATAATTTATTAAGCATTCGTAGTTTACTACGAAGTTCATAGTTATCCGATTTTGAAATGTCGTTATTTGGGTGAAGTTTAAAACTAGATAACTACGAACTTCGTAGTAAACTACGAGTTTCCAACAAATTATTTGAAAGCTATTGACTTAAGCTATCTGTATAATAAAACAGAAATACAATTATTTGTAACAACCGAGAGATAGAATGCTTTAAGCACGGTCAAATATTGCGATTTTTATAACTTCGCACACCTACAGCACATCGAAGAACCCATTTGTTTTCAAAATCCTTTTAACATGTTAATCAGGAGAAAAAATACAACTTTAAAAATGATGGTAGAAGGTGTGAAAAAAAATCGATCCACCCTATTAGGCATACATTTTATTTAATTATTAAATTAATACTTAGATTGTATACTCAATATTATTTCCATTAAAATGCGGTAATATTCTAATGACGACGATATAACGATTGAAAGTAAATGCATAATTTTGGTTTTCACATCATTAAAATTCTATTATTCATAAATAGAACTTAGGGAAAATGTCGTAAATGATCATACTTCTATTGATTTATTTTCTATTGAAAAATATTTTTCATTAGATTATCTCTTTTTGTTTATAATAATGTTGCAATTTCGCTATAGTTTTTATACAAACAATAAATTATTACAACAAAACAATAGCACCCTTAGTTAATTGTAATCAACCTATTTAATATGTCATTTGATGTTCATTGGGGTTAATACTATTTAAAAAATATTTATAATACAGTAGAATCTCGATATAACGCGCACTTGGTATTGCGAAAAACATCCAATATAACGAACACCAAATTTTTTTTTGTTTTGTCGACTCTATATAACGAATTCTTGTTCTTTATACAGAACGTATTTTTTAAATTTTATTTTTAAGCATAATCAATTCAAATACATATTACTGAATTAAGCCGTGCAATTTATTATTATAAATACTCAGGGCCGTTGCGCCCATATAGGCCAACAGGCCTAGGCCTAGAGCGGCCAACTTTTCTCTCAAAAGGCGGCCAAATCAAGCTTTTCAGCTAGGGAACAGCGCGAGTTTTTTCGTATTTTTTTGTATGTGGTGATAGTTTTTTTTTTTTTTTTATAAAAGGCGGCCAATTTCTTAATCTGGCCTATAGTAGGTGGGAAGATCCAGAAGGTAATCCACCAAAAATAGTATGTTTCTATAATTTCCTTAACAAAATTAATTATCCAGATGCCCTAAGCTCGAATAACTTATCCGAATCGTTCGTATTGTACAAACGACTATGAATTTTATTTCAATCGTATCTTGTTCGGTATTAACACTAAATAATATATCATTAACTTTTACAAAAATCATTCGAATTCATCAAAAATTATTATGAACGGTTCGACCCATTCGTTGCGAATTCGAACGATTTCGTTCGAGTTTAGGAGTAAGTAAAGAAGAAACAAAGAATTTAATTAATCTGATTGCACTACATCGTACATGCGAAATAATACGAACATTGTCGTATACGATAAATTACGATTGATTCGAGTTTAGGGTCCCAGTAATTCAATTTACCAAACATTCGAAATAATATCGAGTTCGGTTATATCGAGATTCTATTGTATTGCTTTCTCACCAGGGTTGTCAATGATTTAATCATGATTAAATTCAATGTGACTTTTATACCTTTTTTTTCTGAATTTTTCGATATTATTTGTATTTATTATTGCCATCAAATAATTTATAAAAAAAAGAAAAATCAACTAAAAGCAAATAAAAATTAAGTGTTTCTAATTTGTTTTATTTTTGTGAAAAAATTACCCTGTTTCTCACAATGGTGATCAATTATCGATGGTAATAATTTCATTCCCGCATCATTCCATGAAAATAAGAGAAAAACAATTTGGTCACAAATTAAAATTGCGGAGTGATTGCATAAATTTATTAATTTTTTTTTTTTGTTTTCTTGTTTAGACAAATACGTTTACTATTGAGTTTCAAGACAATTAATAAAATATATTATTCATTATGTCAATTATATTTCTTAATGAAATATGAACATTTTTTAAAAATTTAGTTTTATATATTTTTTAATATATTTCATTCTTCACACTTTAATAAATATCTATCAATTTAATTATTTTTTTTTGTTTAACACCCTGTATATTGAAAATATCCCGGGTAAAAAAGTACTTTACACAACTTCACAAAATACTTCATACTTTAATAACAGCGGACGCTATAATACTTTAAGAAAATTTATAACTATTTCATAGTTGTAAAGTTGTTAAAATGTATTTGGTCGTAATTTAAAGATATTCTGAAGTAAAATTAAAGTAGTGCAAGATATCATAAAGTAAGTACTAACTAAATCCAAAATTAAAAATTGGAATTGCTTTAAGTTTACGTTAAAAGTCCACATAAAGTACTTGAAGTACAGCAAAAAGATCATAAGAATTTAAATACATCATTTTTGACCAGATGTATGCTTTAGATAAATGGTTTTCATATTACGAAATGAAACATTTTTTCTGATATTTCAATGCATTTTTCCAACACGTTGCGTAAAAAATGCATTATTTCTACACAAATGTTTTGAAAAACTACACATTTGTTGGAAAATACAATTTCTATTCTTTTTTTTACAACAAATTTTTTTTTGTGTGTGTATACGATTTCCTAGATTCGACTTCAAAAATTAAAATTTTCTTTACTTTTAAGTACTGTACGATTTCTTAAACTACGTTGATTTTACGTCAGAATAATTTCAAGTGACGTCACAATTTTGGATATATTAATAAAGGGCACGTATTCAATATGTTCATAATCCCAATGTTCGGTAAATTATGTCCAAATGTTCTGTAACTCAATAACTCGAATTTCTCTGGATTAGGATATTTTCACAAGAGCGAGAATGATCGGTTTATAAAAGAGGAATATATCGAAGAGATCCCCACTTATACCCAGTGGGGCCTGAGCGGGTGAGAAAAACGGTATTCAACAAATTGTATCTTTTTCTACCGAACATTGGGGACAATTTACTGAACATTTGCGGAATGTTTTCTACCGAACAAAAGTATTTTCTTACTGGTATCGTAGCATAAATAGTTCCCTTAATAAAGTATAGTCATGAAGTATTTCTAAAAAGTAGCATAACGTGAAATAAAGTCACGTGAAGTAAATTTTTATCCGGCATGAAATTTATTATTATTATGTATGTATAATTTATTATTTAGTATTAATTTAATAGTTATATACAGATTTTATTTTTGTAATTTTATTTTTATTTATTTGTTTTTTTATCTTATTTTTACTCCAAATATACAAGTAAATACATTTAAAATTTAAATAACAATATATAGGATTACAATTATTATATATTAATTATTAGTTATTAATTATTGAGTATAGTTAATTTATTTGTTTAGTTATAATATTTGAAATATTACACAAATAAGTTCTAAGTGAAATTTATTTGCACGTTTTGATTATTTTCAACACATTATTATTATTATTTTAATTTTTTTCCGTTAATAATATTTTTTTTTTTTAATTATATTTATGAATAAAACTTTATATTTACATATTTGGATTAGTTTTTTTTTTTTTTAAGTAAACTAACTGATTTATCTTTTTTCTAAAATACATCATAAGCTATTTTTATAAACAGGCAACGATCTACTTATCGCATCATATATATTGTGTTCTGTTTGTATTGGAAATAATATATAGATAAGTTCGATTTATATTGTTCTATATACTTATTATTTTCATTTTCATTTTTTTTTTTTTTATTCACAACAAATGAATATCACAATTTTACAAACACACATTCAAATTGCCAATCATTTATTTATAAAGTTATTATACCTTGATGGGGATATTGTGAGTTTTTTTTTTATTTTTCTTTAATCGAGACAACGCCGTAAAACTATAAATATATATATTTAATTGGTGGTTCTGGTTGTTGTTGATTTGTTTGTTTTTTTTTTTTTTGTTTGGCGATCAAAAGCATATATTCTATCATTGGATTGATTTATTTCCTTTTATTTTTATTTTTTTTTTGCTGTTTCAGTAAATATTCGTTATTGAAAGTAAGTTAGTATGAAAATGAATTATACATATATTGAATTTTCTTGTGTGTACCACCGTATATAATTTTTTTTTTTTTTATATACGCATGAAAGAGTCATAAATCTTATTATACACAAAATCAGACGAACGGGCAAATATTCTTCTTTTTTTTTTGTTTCTTTTAAGACAAAATTTCTCATAAAAATGTCTTGTGGTGGTTGATGGTGCGCTGGCTGGAGAGTGTTATTGCTGATGCGTTGTGTTTGTATAATGTATAGGTTTAGGTTTCATATATATAGAGGTAACAAAATCCATTTGTTAAAGCTGTGAGCTTTTTTCTTTTTTTTTTGCTATTTGGTTGCGTGTTTTTGTATTCTTATTATGTCGTTAGATAGATACCGGCGTATACTGAGTAATTTGTTTTCTTTAAGGATATTTTCATTATACATTGTGAACGTGTTATATTATAGAAAATGTGATATGTGTAAATGGTGTGTGTGTGTGTGTGTGTATATTAAATATCGGTGAGCGGCAAAGGATATCAAAGACAATTAAATATTAAATAATTGATTGTTGAATTTAGATTTTTGGATTGAAATATTTAGATTTTAGGATTTAGGATGAGCAAAATGAAAAAGCACCGATCCACTGATAATATATGTATAAGTATATGCATTAGAAGCATATATAGAATTTATAATATCAGGATAGTTAAAAGCTTTTGGTTCATTTCTATGATTTATTTTAAATGTAACTATTTTCATAAATTGAAATTAATGCAGATAAGTTTTGAATGTAATAAATGCACTGCACATGTTGTTCATTCCGTATCATCAAAAAAAAAAAATTACTGAGGGCCTTTTTTTTTTTACAGCACGTAAAGATTTTTTTTTCTTTTTTTCTTAGTTTCTGGAAAATTTATATTCGTTTTATATGTTTTAAGCAATTTTATACTGAAAACTTTTTTTAAAAACGCGTCAATTCGACGCAAAGATATAATATCGAAAAACAATTTTCTGGAAAATTTAAATCTCTGAAAGACAAATATTTAAGAGAAACGTTCGTAATGGATAGTGGAGAATGAAAAGTCATAAGTTTTAAGAAAGTTTTGAAAGTTTTTTTTTATTTTTTTTGAACTAAACTAACTTTTTCAAAAAAAGAAAAAAAAAAGAACTAGTTTGTTAATACTTTTCTGGGATTAGTGAATTATTTGAAAAGAACCGGGCCATTTATAGAAATTCATTTATACATATAATTATATATATATATAATATATATTTTCTTTCGATTAAAACACATAAATCAACAACTAAATGAATATACAATATTTTTATAAATAGCATCGGCTTATTCATTAGGGTGGTGCGAATTTTCGTTTTTTTTTTTTTTTTTGTTGAAAATTAGAATCGAGCTGGTGCGCAAAAGTGGTCAAATTCAATTCTTTACAAACATTTGTTTTGGAGGTTTTCTTATAAACCCCTCCTTCCATTCCCTCAATAGCTCTAAAATTTTGTATGAAAACAAAGGAAAAAATGTATGGGAAACTGCATACCTTTGCTATAACATCGAAATATCTTAAAATAAGTGCTTAAATTTCATTTTAATTTTATAGATGTTTTATTTAGAGGTCCTTTAAAGTTAGTGATAACTCTTTGAAACTCCAAGCTTCTAAGTGTTACTGGCGAGTGCTGTTGAGCACAATGTGATGAGGGTACTCAAGTTACTAGGGGCCATTCCATACTAAACGGTAGCATAAGTCACTATGTTTTTTAAATCTGATATCTAAAATATATTTTTAATTGGAAAGTGATGGTAAGAAAAAGTTATTCATATTATATTAAATTAAACAAATTTGCTATACATTAATTCTCAATTCAAACTGTATTTTAGATGTGAGATTTAAAAAAAGTTCGTAACTTATGTTACAGAAAAGTCACTTTTAGCATGGAATGGCCCCTATAGCTAAGAAGTTGAAAAATGTTCAATGAGTTATCACATTACTTCAAAGGACGTGACTAAATAAAACATCTATGAAATGAAAATGGAATTTAAGCACTTATTTTAAGATATTTCGATGTTATAGCAAAGGTATGCAGTTT
>JAABKK020046644.1:0-12324 GCA_011634745.2 Catotricha subobsoleta | reverse complement strand
TTCGGCAGTATTGTAGCCGATCGGGTCTCACGCTCTTTGCATTCCGTACGCAATTTCGTATATAAGGATACACTAGGGCCGACATAAGTTAAAGCTGAAATCCGGCGCTGTAGTGTACGGAAACGCTAGTTGGGAATAATAATAAACTGAAAGACAGAAGTATACAAGTACATATTTAATAAAAATAATCATTTATTTTTATCAAAAGCAAGAATGCTTCCCAAAATGCAGTACACCCTAGTTAAAAAAATGATTATGAAATAATTTCATACCATACAGTAGTATGAAATACATCAAATTCATACCATACCAATAACAATAACAATTAATACCATAGTACGGTATAATAATGGTATGAAAGACCCAAAATATACCTTGTTATACCACCTTATGGTATGAATTTAATGTATTTCATACATTTTCAAGTTAAAGCTTCTTAACTTTTAGGTAAAAATTGAGCTGATGCTTATAGTCTTTCGATTCAAGTTTTCATAAAAATTTGCATCAATACAATATATATATTGCTTTTGTTAATTTTGAACAGTTAAACTTCTCAAAAGTACATCAAATTACTTTTCACACAAAAAAAAAAACAAAAAGAACATAAAAGCAAGTATTTGGGATGGTATTTTTAATAATGTAACGGAAAAAGAAATAAATGTAACAAAATTTATTTTGCTTTATTTTCTAAGGAATTGCGAACACAATTAAATATTACGAATTTTTTTGTTTGCATTCTTCCTGTTCGCGCATTTTCATTTTGTATGAAAAATATTTAAAAAAAATGTTTTGGCAAATAAATAGTTTATTTTTTAGTTGTTTGTTGGAAAAGAATGTAAAAAAAAAAGAAGAAATTTTAAACACCAAAATTTGAAGTTTCGGTTTTTTTTTAATTCAGAAAGAAAATGGAATTTGTTTCAATGTTTCAGTATTAATAATAAAGACTCTGTACAATTTACCGCTATTATAAACGAACCGAGAATAAATATAAGCCATAATGACAAATGGGTTTAACAACAACAAAAAGATAGTATAATTGTGTTAATAATAAAAAATGTACCTACTTAAATATTTACTATTTTAAAATTTTCTTTGTTGCCGAAAAGATTATACTCATCAGTAGCAAAGTAAGTACTTATCTACTTCATACTTTTATATAAAATTGTAAAATGTATGTCGTTATAAGGTGCGCTCTGTATTTCTACTCTCTACCCAAAAAAACAAAAAAAAAACGATAATGACATTGCGAATATAATGAGATTTTTTTCATATTAAAATATGCAGTATATCAGACACATTTACATATAGTGTTTTATGAAATTGTAAAACAGCAAAACAAAACAAAACTATAAAATTTTATACAAAACAAAGCAACTGAAAACTGCAACATTACATAATGCGAATTGTGAAGCTCATACTGTATTTTATGTGCTCTATTCGCTCTCTTTTTGTACGATAACGAACAAAAAACAACAAAAACAAGGACAAAAAATCCGTATAATATTTTTTTTTGCAGAAACAAATTCGAAATAAAGATTAAAATACTTACATCCACAACACAATCCAAATTTTTGTATATACTTCTGATTTCATTCATAGAAAGGCGCATAGATACGTATTATATTAAATTGCATCCTCGTGACCTAAATATGTGGTTTATATACTGAAAAAAAGGATGGAAAAAAAAATAAAAATATACTATTTGAATTATAAATGGTTTGATAACGAAAGTTATGATTTTGAGATGGTGCAAATATATTTTTTTAGTTTTTATAGACTTCACATACCATCGGAAGCAATTATTATTGTCGTGTCAACATTTTGGGCAATTTATGTGGCTTAATGTAAGCCATCAAAATAATCCGTTTGCGACCTTAAACTAACTTTTAAAACCATATTTTGATGATTTAAACTAAGTTTATCTAAACTGAGATTTAAACAATTATTGAAAAAATTGCCTTTCGTATAGATAGGTATATAAATAACATGAAATTTTATTCGTTTCGCTTCATTTCATAAATATTTACTTCATTATTATGACAAATCAAATATCTTGTGGTTTGTTTTTGTTTTATTCAACCGTATTACAATATTGGACTTTTGCTACTTAAATTTTACTATCTTAGCACCATCTGCCTCAGCAAAAATATTAGACGATCTTGTAAATATATTTAACAGATATAAATGAATATACATATAATACAAAAAGAAAAAAATTATAATGTAATGTAATACTGTTCGTCTTATTTATGCTATTTGAAGTAATTATTATCCTCATTATTCCCTTTCCGGATGGAAAGTGACCCTCTAATATTCCACACAAAAATTTTAATAAATATATTTTCGAATACTTTTGAACAAACAATAAAAAAAAACTGCGCTATATGAGATAATAAATTTTAAAATATGCTTCAATTGTACCATATTTGTTTACACAAAGTCAACCTAAAAGAAAGACTAACGTAACGTCTTTCACTTGTAGTCTATATTAAATTTTAACGATGCGTTATAAAAATGTTAAGAAACCAACCTAAAAATTTGTGTACATGTCTATGCATTACACTCTAAATAAATACATAATTAATTTACAAAAAAAAAACAAAAAACATTAAAGCTGAATTTTAATATTTATACAACATATACATTTTATGATCTCTGCACGCTTGTAAAATATTTAAAATATCATCAATCATTTTATTAATATGTTGACAGTTTGAGCAATCTTTCATAAATCATATAACCGATATGTTTGCCTGTATATTACCATTCTTTTGAATTTCCGTCAGGTTCAAGTAGGTATATTGTCTGTAAATATTTCAGAAGTTGAGAGGTATCATTACCGTATTAAAGATAATATTTATTTTGTTCGAAAGAAAAAAAAAATAGGAAAAGAAAGAAAGAAAAACCTTCAATTAATTTATCATTTTTTTTTTTTAAAGGTAAATGTTCACCAACCTTTAATCGCGGTCAATATGCGTTATATATAAAAAAAAAAAAACAGAGCTCTAAAATTAAGTTACTTTCAAGACATAATTGGAAAGGAAAATTTACTGAGAGACAGTTGACAGTTAGATGTTGGAAATTCATTAATATCTATATGGTGGTACAATTCATAACGAATAACGAATTCTTTATAATTTATGTTTTTTTCTTCTTGTCGCCGCGCCGTCTTCTGCAAGCTCACATTTTAAGTATTATCAATAAAATTACAATTGCTGCATATATGCATATTATAAATATTAAATTCTACTTATTGCGTTCAGCCTCTAAAAATTATTCCAAATAAATTCACTAATAAACTCTACGAAATAAATGTATGCGTTTCTCTTAAAATCAATCAAAATTTATATATTTCTGAATAGTAGTTTCTAATTTAAGCTATTTTCAAAAAACGAACTATATACTATATCTGCTTCTACATACTACTTAATACTTATTAATTGATGACTTCCATGTTAACAAATTTCACATCACATTAAAATAAATTTAAACATAAAATATTTCATATAAATTTTAAATAAATTGTATTTATATGTGCAGCTTGTAATATACATAAGAACATCAATATGTAATTGGTTAGGTATCTATGTAGACAATTATTATCATATCAACATCGATAACATTATATTGTCATTTCATTTTATATATAATTTAATGATCACATACTTGACATAAACTTATGTGTAATTGACGTTTTTTTTTTTTATTTATATGAAATTTCACATTGAAAATATCATTATAATTTTTATATTATCGTAGGATTTATATAAATATACTCGTATTTGTATTTCACGATGTAAGAACATATTTCCTTATAATTGATTGTGGGCTTTGCCAATATTTAAGTTAAATATGCTGATTGAATATGAATCAATAATAGAATGTATTTATTTAATAATGTAGGTACAATTGTAAGATGTGTGGCGATTATAAATATTGCTTATTATATAATTATTATTTTGTATAAATATATATACTAGTACTTATTACCTATTTAGTTTATCTGTCATAGTTTTTTCTATTAAAAATCGGAAAATCAAATTCTTTTAAAATATTCTTAGGCGAAGAAAAAAAAGAAACAATAACATTTGGCAAGATCACACTCCCCTACCCCTGGGAAAAAGGAGGATTTCCCCCAAAAAAAAATACTTTTTCCTAACCAAAAAGACAAATAACTCCACACAGTAGAAGTCTGTTAACTCTTCAAATAAGTTAAAATAATTCACAAAGAAAAATTCAAGTATTTTCATAATTCCCTAATATATTAAATCAGAACAATAAAATAATAATAATACTATTACCTATTACGACTTTTTATTTAAGGCGTCATTTGAATTTTTAGGTAGTTTCTTGATTTATTAATGTGTTTTACATGACTTTGGGGAGTTAACATACCGACTCTTTTTAATCAAAAGATAATAACTACGGAGCAAAAGAACGCGTCTATAAAATCAAACAATGAAATTAATTAGGATATTGTGCTTAGTTACAAAACTTTAAATCAAGTTTGCTATTCCTTTCATATCTTTTAATCATACGGAAAAACTCGATTTAAATTAATTTCAATAAATAAGTGTGTCATATTTTAGTTGCAACAAATTATTTCTTAATCAAATTCTCATATATATCTTCTTTTTCTTTTGTTATGTACGTTCACAGATCCTAAAGTAGTACTTGTACAATACAAACTATATGATATCGTTAAAATTAAATAATTATTACTTTTCTTCACATTAAACCTTATTTACATAAGAATATGATAAAGGTTAAACAATCTTATTTGTCATTCCCGGAACAACTAAGTATTTCTTTTATGTTTGAATCTTTAATATTTTAATTTTTTTTCAATTTTATTTGTTTTTAATATTTTTTTCACTAATAAATTTCATATTGATTTATTATATTTAAAAAGAAACAATTTTAATATTAACAGTTTATATTTAATTGGATCGTATATTACAGCAAATTTTATATGTTTATTCTTTTTATTACTATTTTTTTTTCTTTTTTTGTTGTTCATATATGTAATAATATAAATTATACAACTTGTGTATATTTTTAAATGTCACATTAACAAAATAAAACATGTATTATATGAATGAAATCATTGCGACAGGTTTTTAGTATGCTACATATTAAAATATCAGCATGATATCTAACAAATTATTAATATAATATCGATATGGTCGCTAATTAGTTTGCTCAAATTTGTTCCTCGAGAGATTTATTATTCATATTTGTAATAAATTTTATTGTTGTTGTTGTCTTGATTTTTTAAATCTGTGATTTTGATTAAAATTTATTAAACATCGGATATTAAGAAAGATATCGCGCCACACAATTTTGAATTTAATGTTTCTTGTTTGTCTTTTGGATTTTCTTAAAATGACTAAATATTTACTGTAAGCTCAAATAGTTTCTACGAATGCAAATTTATACGACATTGTTGGCGAACAAATATATTTTCATTTAAAATATAAAAAAAAAACTTTGTTCTAATAAAATATTTCCCATTATTTCGTTGAAAATATGCCACATTCTTTTCCGACACAAGGAGAGAGAAAAAAAATTAATAATATTCATATCAATTTCATACCTCCAACCAATGCAATTATTTATATACTCTTTAATAATACACTTTATAAGAGAAATATAAAAAGTCTCCTGTTGTGCGACAATTTGAAATAACCTCAGTCCTTCAATTGAAAAATTCAACTGTGTGAAATATTGTAACGTGTTTTTGTGGGTGCATTTTTTTTTAATAAAGATATCTCCTCTATATAATTTATATGTTCTTGACCTTTTTTTCGTGGTTAATATACTCTTGCGTTAAAAGTGATTGTATAATAAATGGTATAACCTAAACCTATAGCTATTTGACTTGTACATGCTTCTTATTTGCTTTTTAAAAAAAAAAAATAAAAAGAGAAAAAAAAAGGAATAGAAAATACTTATCTAGATGTAGTATATACCTACGAATTCAACTGTTCGTAGAATAGGTTGAAAGCTATGGCAACTAATATATTATATTGTATAGCAGAGTTGGACTAGTCATATACAAGCTGGGTACAAACGATACCTGAAGATTTTTAATTTTGAAGTTTTAATATACGGTTACAAATAATATTCTTCTGCGTGTATTTTGTCAAACGTATGCCCTTTTTTTTGTTCAAATTTAAGACCTTTCATACTGAGGGTACTAAAAGCCAGTTCACTCCTGTTATGTAGAATGTAAGTAAGTATGTATATATATGGAATGGATTCTGGTAGGTATTATTGTTGAAATTGAATATTATTTGGTGAAAAAGAAGGAAATTGAAAAAATATTGTTCTGTCCGAAGGGTTAACTTTTGCGTTCAATTTGGTTTAGAAAATTGAATTGATGAAGTTCTTCGAATTCTTTTTATTAAATATATTAAGTGGTTATACTCAAAATTTGAATGAGTATTTTAATCTTTAACGGAATGAAATACTGAAATCGTAGATATGAAGCGTGTAAGTCCTTACTATTGTAAAATATATCCTTCATAATTTTTAAATTAAGTGTTTTATTTTTCTTTAAGATTAATACTGTTCATTTTAATATGGAATAATAAAAGGAAGCAATAAACGTATTACATATATTAGTTAAACTTATAATTTAAACATTATACATAAGTAGGGACTAGGGAACAAGAAATATTTTATAAGAAATTCTTAATAATTTCAATGAAAAGTATTTTAAATCTCTTATATTTAAAAGAATAAAATATAATGATATATCACAATATTTGCAATGATGGTGGTCGTATCTATAATTTTCATTTTGCAATATTATTATTATATTTATAGATAAATAAAAACAAAAATCACTTAAATGCTTTTCATTTGTTGCTGTTGTTGTTATTGTTATTGTTTTTGTTGTTGTTGTTTTTTTTTTATAATTGCAGTTATTGATTGTATATCATACGATAATTGCCATTACCCACAATATTCTCTTTTTGTAAAAAGTAGAAAGGTAAAGAACAGTGCGCATATATGTCTATTTATTTATTTGATCGTTATTTTATTACCAATAACCAATAGGGTATATAAACAATCTAAATAATAAAATATATCCTGAATATGATGATGATAAAACCGTATAAAGATATGAGTTAAATATATAGGCGGAAAGAGGAATGATGGTCAATTAACGATAGCTCCCTGCAGTGATTTTGTATATTATTTATTTTATTTGTAAAACGTATTGGTAAATAAATAATATATCATACTATTTGTTAATCGAGTATATATATTATATATAGAGAATACCTTTTGTTTCTTTGTTGTCTATATATGAAATATGCTCATATAGAGGAATTATAACGTTAGAGAAATTCAACGTCTAAAGGTCAATATTCTTACATGATTTTTAGAACTTATGTGCAAGCAGTTTACTTGATATATGTCCATTAATCTATATTGTAGTTGGCATCGATAGTATATGATTAGTGTCAAATAATTATTAAAAGTAATGGTTATAGTCTATATTGCAAAGTTATGTTCCAATGAATAGAATAAAGAAATAAACCATGAGATATTGTTGAATTCATTAATACAAAATATATATGATTTTGTATAAACGAACTTCTCGAAATTCTGGACCTGTGATAAAATCTTACCTAGTAGCTCTTACAAATAGCTCGTACAAGCAAACTTTCCCGGTCTCTGTCAATAATCCTACTTGTAATCAAAACGCAGTAGATACGTATTGAGCAGTATAACTTAATATGATTTATGTTTTAAAATCATGTCTTTAGACTTGATAAGACATTGGCGTATAAAAATTCACAAACTCTGTCTACAGATTCTTATTTACTTTTTCTACTAAGTAAGTACGCATCCGGATCTTTTTGCATGAAGAAAATCTATTTAAAAGGATATAATTCCAATGCACTCTCAATCGATTTTATAAATCTCCAGAACTGATAACTATGAAAAAATTACATTACCGTCATTATATTTTAACGCTGATGGCTAGCTAGTGTAATGAATTTTCTATATTGTTATGCAAACCAAAAAAAAAAAAAAACATAATTGGCTGGCAATATTAAAAGCTTCTTGCTTATATATATACTATATATATATAGAATTCAAACGGATCTCTTGCGCATAACTCATCCATCAATAATACCTCTTTATTTGTCAATATATATTTAATATTTAATATTAAAATCAATTTATTTTATATTTTATATGACATTTTACATTACAGATATATTATTTTTCATTTAACCTACTACTTTAAGTGGGTTTAAATATATATATATTTATATTATCTCAAGTGTAACTCTATAAACCACTTAATGATATCTTACTTAATAAACTAATTAAAATATATATTTTTAAATTTTAACATATAATTATTTTTACCATGCATTGATGCGATATAATTTAAGAAGTCTTATTGATATTGACAATGATTAATTCATATTAAATATAATTTTTTTTTTCTTTTTTTAATCCCATCTTCACTATAAATAAAGTTTAAAAATTATAGTCTCTTGTAATTTGTATGAAATTCTTTGCTGACTGCAATTGACCTTTTTACATTTTAGTGCTATTAGCATTAACGATAACATTCTACGATAAATAACTGACAAGAGTTATGTCTTAATTTGAATAAATTTCTGTGTGTATCATTTCGATTCCTTTTGTTTTCTACTTTCTTTATATATAGTAAAACCTGACCCTGCATATTAACCTACATAAATAATAATTCAATAAATAATATTCATATATATACAATGCAGCAGCAGTAGCATCGCACCTATAGAATGATACATAAAAGAAGAAAAAAAAAATGAAATTGTGGTTCCTTCTCAAATAAACATTACAAACACATTGTAACTAAAATACCCATCGTTGCCACACATTCCAATCCACCTCAATTTATCAAGTGATATGGAGAAGTCGACAAGTTTAATGCCTCGAAAGTTATTGAATCAAAACTCCTAGCAATATAATCCCTTAGGGTATTAGTGTTTCTGTCAGTATTATTTGAAGAAAAACTTTTCCAACATTTTTATTCTTTCTAATGAAAACAATGTCACTTTGTTGTTCTAGAAATAATAATACTGAAGTATATAGCAGATAGCAAATATATTACTTATATAATAATATAATACTTTTATACTTACAATTCAACAAAATGTCGCTCACTATAATAATATAATATAAAGAAATAGAAACGATGTGCGGAAAACAAAAAAAAAATGTCTCTTAGGTATGATAGTTATCATTTGATATGTGAAAAAAGAATGAACAAAAAAAAAATAATACAAATAAAAGTGAAAAGTTTGTTATTCTTTCATTTTTTTTCTTCTTTTTTTTTTTGTTCTGCTATTGGATCACATCGTTGTGTTGCAGAAAGAATACGAAAATTTCTTTTCTTTAATACAGGAAGTTTAATAATTTTTATTTCAACTTTTTCTTTCAATATATATTGAAACATGTACGCAGCTCTACCCAACATAGATAATAATTTAATTCATTTCATCGATTAATTTAGGTTATAGTTTCTAAAAGGCTAATAAATGTAGAGAAGAAATTCATAATATTTTATGATAAGTTACAGTTGTAATAAATATTATTAGTAAATATTTTGTGTATTCCATTTGCCCCATTTCCTTTATAGCCTCTTGATGATAACTTCAAATTAGTTCACAAATTATAACATTAAATGAAGTACTTCTTCAGTTAATTGTACATAGAATTAGTGAAGTTTTAGATAACTTTAAATTAAATAAATCAATTCTATGGATACATTATATATTCTATATATTTCATACACTATCAATTTGAATATTTCTATATACATACAAAATATAAATATAAGGTAAGTATATAGTTATAGTTACAATCTATATGAACTATTAATTCCCGCCTATCATAAATTTATAATATCATACATATATAATATAACCGGTGAACATTTCGTAATCCATAAGATGAAGTATATTATATGAAACCACCTAAGTGTTATCATCACTTGACCTTAATAATTCATGTCATGTTATAGACCACAAAGATAATATCCAACCTCAGCAAGTGCAAAGTTATTGAATATTTTGAAACTGAAACTCATGTAATAAATATATCTATCTCTCACACACTATATACAATTATACAATTTCATATTTAAATGTATTAGCCATAACGATAATATAATAAGTTTTGTCTTATGTGTAGATGAAATAAATTTGTTAGAATATATTTATTTATATATATGTGCATACAAATACATCTATAACATTATAAAATTATTTGTATGATATAATCCCCAAAAGCTTTAATGCTTTTATCGACGTCGGAGTGGTTTTAGAACTAAACTTTTAAAAAGTTTGTCGTTGCAGGAAACATTTTCAATACCTATAATGTTCATAGTAGTAAATTGGTACCATTTGAAATCATTTGAAATCAACACAAGCAAAATGTATACACAAATGTTGAGAATATAGTCTGAATAATCTATATGGAAATAAAATATTTAAATGAATGAAAGCGTTAATGGGGTACCTTTACTATTACCTAGCAATCTGAATTAAATGAAATATTTTGTAATTGTATGTTCTATAGAGAGGCGACAAATATGAAAACTATGTGGGATGTAAATTAAAATGGTAAAGTTAAATAAAATGTGCTGTACACAAAAAAAAAGTGTTACTCCGTTAAGTTTGTTGATAAATATTTATTTAAGTCATTCTTCTCTCTATATATATTTTTTCGGTTCGTGCATTTTCTATTTATTTTAAATTTAAATTTATAAAATCAATATATAAACAGAGATGTAATGAGCTTAGCATGGGTACGTTTCTTTTTTTAGGCATAATAAACAGTAAACGTGTAATTTAATAATTACTTTACTAATAAATAGAAGTACATACATAAAATATATGTAATCAATAAAGTGTAAGTGTGTGACTGGCTTTTAATAAAATCTTGTTTTAAGTTATAATTATATACATAATTTTAATTACGTATAAAACGTAAGTATTCATTTTAAAATATATTAA
This sequence comes from Catotricha subobsoleta, assembly GCA_011634745.2. Lineage (NCBI taxonomy): Eukaryota > Metazoa > Arthropoda > Insecta > Diptera > Cecidomyiidae > Catotricha > Catotricha subobsoleta. Next base: position 1,288 of record JAABKK020046644.1, on the reverse strand, counting down.
ACTTAGATTAACCTCTGTTTTTCTTTTCAACTTAAGCACTTTCTGGTGAATCTTTTAAACTTAGTCAAACAAAAAAACGGATAAACTATAATTTTTCTATTTTAGAAAATATTGAACAATAAATGGCGCTAAATTCATTATTAATTATTAAAAAAAATGCTGAAAATTATTTATTTTTTGTTCGGATTATAAAATCAGTAGACACTAGACAGTTCTGTTCTTGATACTCTGAGTTCATGAAAATACTAGTATGTATATGTATTTGATATTTTTTTTTTTTTATATGTTATCAAAGTAAACAAGCTGCCAATAAATTGGTACACGGGTTCATTTTTGTAATACCATAAGCTTTTTTAACGCGATCGATGCCGTATTAGGGGCGCTGTACGTTTCCCAAAAAGTTATGTCGATTGGTAGTATAATTTTTTTTGACGCATGTTAACGCATCACTATGTGTTTTTTCCGCTGCGGGAAATTTTAAACAAGTTGCACAACATACTAAAATTTGAAGAAAATTGTCGAACTAGTTTTTGAAATATTTAGAAAAGTTTAGAAAAGATTCAAATTAAACGAGACAAACATTATAATTTTATATTTACCAAAACTTTTTATGGGAGAATTTTAGGATGGTATTATTATAGAGGAAATATTTGTCTTAAAATGAGGGTCAACACCTATATCAGCCTTACTCTTTTCAGGGTTGCGTTTGAAAGAAAAATATAAAATAGTTGAAGTGAGATGAAATATCGTCAAATATGTACTCTATAACTTTTGTTGGAGGCATTATAATGTTCCACAGAAATGTTCGCCTTCGAAAATAAGTGGGAGTTGATAATGGATGATTTTTCTGTGGGATAAAAACGAACCCACACGGACCTTATGTATGTGTTACTTTTTTTTAGGAGCGGATTAGGGTTAATTCTCTTCAATTTAATTAAATATTTATATATTATTGAACAAACGAATGTTATTATTATATTTTGAACGTTAATGTTAAGTAAAATGCATTAAAATTTTTTTTTATAAAATAAAACCCTAAAGTTTCACAAAAAAAAAATGATCGTTAAATTACGTGTAAGTATTTGTTGTAGAAGAATTATTTCTGAATTACCAATACCGAAAAATAAACACAAATAACATTTATTTTTATTTTCCGTTTGGTTAAAAACTAAATAAAAAACAGTGTAATTTTGTAATTTTTTAAACAGTGGTTTTTTTTTCTCCGATGCATGTGGACGGATTTTTTTGGTCGAGATACCAAAAGACGCGGAATTTTTTTTTCTTCAAA